>JAULBM010034674.1:0-10968 GCA_032357055.1 Geukensia granosissima
CGCGCTAATACGCGGAATATATTCATATTGTCATTTATATCATTCGTAAGTATATTTAACCAAATTTATAAAAAATTGCTAAATTTTAATTTTATATTACATTTGATATCCGACCGAAATTGACTATCATTAACTCATATTCCTTGTTTGACAAGTTTTAACTCTTTTATTATCGGTGATTTTCAGAAAATGACTTTTAGCGGTATTGCCCAATAATTCCTTTACAGGTCCACAGGCACAGATAAAAAATATCAGCATGCTGTGAAGGATTACGTAATGTTGTCAAGCAATTACGTCGCGTCCTTTGTCTTCATGCGCGTCTTTCATGAATGATATAGATCGGACCTCATTCACGAAACCGCACATCTTGTTTTTATTGTGTTATATGATGTAAAATGTGACATTTTCAGCTCGAGAATTTTTTATCTAAAATTACCGATATAAAAGAATATAGGATATTTTGTATCTTGTACTTATTTTATCACAATAGAAAATTTACCGTGATAAAGTCAGTAGAGATACAAAATGTCCTTTATTCTATAAATATCCTCTCTTAAAGAGGTAAACACTCTGTTGTATACTTACACTAATTGTAACAGCTGAAATGACTTCATTCAACTTATACCTAAATTCACAATATTTCTGCAACATTCATGTTTTTAAACCTATTGGTAAAAATGTATCTGTCACTGCTTGTTAACCCAAGCTGCGCGGTTGTATTTACCAACCAAGTTATTTACCAGACGTGGCTTAAATTTAATGATCACAAAATGTTCTACATTAATTTGCTTTATTCATTTTAATTCTGAATGAGGGAAGACATCACTCCACGCAAATCCAACACAGCAGAAATCTCCGTCTTCCTATTTTGATTTGTGTAGTTACTTCATCTACTGTGTTTGGATATTTGCTCTCCTATTTTTCGATCTTATATTGGTGATAAGAGGTTACTCCTTCAAAATCGTTTACTGTATAATTAAATTCTCTAAAATAACCTGTTTTGTAAAGGAGTTCGTGGATTCTAAGCCTTTGTTTTTTTGTATCCGTTTTATCTTTCAATATGTTTCGAATTTGTCTCGTCTCTTTGGACTCTGCACTTTTGATCCCTCACATGTTTATTCTACACTGGAATCATTAACACAACCCTAGCAAACATGCATTCTGTTGCGATGTTTCTGTTTAAAACAACATCAATACACGTGGAAATTAAAAAAGCACTGAGAGAACATTTGGAAAAGCTGAACAGTAAACGGTGGATTAAGCGTCGACAAAACAAAAACACAGTTTTACATTACAGATGTAAGAATAAAGTTGTAAAACAACTGGACAGGGAAAAATAAAGAGGGGCTGAATAAAACCCCTTAATTTTGAAGTCCCAAAAACAAGGATAACTGAAAAGCAAAGTAAAGTAGTCGAACTTCTTAAACATGGATTGAATGGAGTTGGAATATGATACTAGTACTAGTAACATGTCCCCTGATTAGAACCAAAAGAACATCTTTGTCAATAAGATTCATATAAAATCATACATTTATTAAACTATAAATGTAAGTTATTTTACATTAATCTTTAAAACAATTACGAAAGCAAGAAAAATCTTAATCACAACACTTTACAAAACATTCCATTTAAATGTGATTTCTAAAGTTGTGGTATTGTAGGTTATTAGCATTACAGCAGTATGACCTTACAAACCAAAACATTAACAATTTTTCAAGCAATTGGATTCCATATTCTATAGATATCTTCCCATACATGCAAAAATCAATAAGCGAAATATTTGGTATATTCTGCAACACATGGAATCACTCTAGATTTTGCTGTACCTAAAATATACTAGTTGAGAAATTATCTGGTTCAAATATCACAATAACAACCAAAAATGTTTTGTGCAAAAACAAATTTAATCAACAAACCAATGATTTGTGTAATTTATATATTTCAAATGAACATGAAGACACATAATTTGTTTCTGAACTTTTATTTTCATATGCGTTTTTTTCTTAATTCAACATTCAACACTGATGAAAAAAATTGTGAAAACTGCTGTAGAAACTTAAACATATAACTCATTTTCTTTTTCAATGATTTAATTTGCATATAAATGGATGATGAGTATGGAACATAGAGATGCTGTCAATAAAGAGTTAGGAATGTATCTATGATCTAAGTTCAACACAGCATTCTGGCAGTGATGGAAAGTAACTTGTGTAAAAATTAACAAATTCTAGATATATCATTCAAAGTACAAGTCAATTTTTAAAACTGGACCAGTTTGGTCCCTGAATCACAAAATAAAGGGTCAGCTCTTAAAATAACTTATTATGTGATATTTTTGTAAAATTTCACAAAATATTATATTAAAAAAAACAGCTAAAACCCATATTAACAAGTGAATGAATATTTCTATAGTCAAAGAAATAATAATAAAAGTAGCATTTGATCTGTTACAAATTATGGATTATTTATCAATAACCAATTATAATGTAATTATAAAATGAAATGTTCACATACAAACAACACAAATTTGCCCCGACATGTATTATCTTAAAGCTTGGAGGTTAATTAATATACATAAAAAGATAACATATTGTTAACTCATTTTAAATAATGAACCATCTGTTAAATGAAACATTGTTGGAAAATCTCCTTAAAACAGGAGCTTTGGTATTTCTTGGACAGTTGAAAAGGAAATGATTATCGCTGGCGGGTTAATTCTTTACAGTTTTGCCAACGTAAAGTAGGCCTGTTAATCTTTTGATTACAGCTAAATGTACTGCAATATAAACATTTCAATATTCTATGTTAATATCAGTTTGAATGTACAGTACTGTAAACCTGTTCATTCTTAACGGTAGTGTTAAATTCAAAGTATTGTTATTTAAAATTTGTTACATTTTATTATTAATTTATTAATTCTACATTAATACTCATTTTTTACTGTAATACACGGTGGGTAATTCTTCGTATTAATACAAATTTTCACTGTAATATAAATAGGCCAATTCTTACACATTCAATGAAATGGGATGAAACATATGACCAATCCATACAAATGAATATAAAAATTGGTTCATACGACAGTGCAGCAAATTGCTCCTTATTGTCTTACTTCAAATTCCATAAAAAATATTAATACTGTAATCGTTCAATGACTGGTAGCTGGTAATCTTGAACTGGTTTAATACAAGTTTAAACTGGGGTGTTTCACAAGCGGGCACCATGATACAACTGCAGTACAATGACATAAAAAAGCTGAACAAATGACTATGTAAGTGTCGAGCCAGTAACTTGACGGACACAGTATTATGCTGGCGGCAATGGGCAAGGTAATGTGCTGAAGACAGTTATAAGAGGAACAGAGTACAAGCCAATTCAACACTTTTTGTTTTAAAATCTAAAAATAAGTCAATAGAAAAAAATTTTAAAAAATCTATCCATAGTAATTTGTATTTTTTGGTTCTCCTCCAAAACTGTGGATGAAAAATTATTCCATATCCTTCGAAATCGAACTATTGTGTCACGTTGCCCCCTAATATAGAAAATGAGATTTAGAAAACCTGTTGACACAATTCTGAAAACTTTCAATAAAACCAATCAACTAAATAAAATCTCATCGAAATCAGACAAAAAAGTTCACATAGCTTGCATATGGCAATTTTGGACACTTTCAGCCTTATATAAAGACGAAAAAGTTTGGGAACTACTATTGAATTGTCAAAAAAAAAAAAACAAAAAAATCCGACAAGAACAAAAAAAAATTTAAGAAAACCCCTATTTAGTGCCTACCCCAGAAAAACAGTCGAGAATAAATCACCCAAAATCAATACCAATCTTCCTTTAGTATCTTGTTTTAAATATTAAGAATAATATCTTAAAATAAAGAAATTGGTGTTCTTAAAAAATGTTATGGTGTAGACATCTACTTTCAAATGAACGCAAACAACAACACTGACGGCTATGACGACCACATCATTCCATAACACAACCACATTTGTTTGCGGTCTTATAAAAATGGCAGCTAAATATAATATTTACAATTTTTCATATAAAACATTAAAAATGCGAATTTCAGATATGGAAAATATCTACCATTACGTAAAAATATTTTGTATCATCAATACAGGAATAATGCAGAAGATGAACACAATTTAACTTCGTCTTAACATAAGATTTTCAGCTTCCGCTTGGCTTTTGTCATTGGTAACGATTTCTTGTTTAAAGAAAATATCAGCCGATTCTTCTGATAAAACTGATGATTTGCTAGCTTCATATTTACGTCGGTGTCTGTCAACGGCTGGCCCCCATAGAGGGTCTGGACGTAACAGTTTTTTCACTCTCTGAAATTTTTTAATTCTAAGATATATTGCCATTGTAAAAAATACAAAAATCAAATTAACTTAACTTTATACTGAAAATGAAGATAAAAAGTAAAATTTTGTTTCTAACAAGTCTTATATAGTAAAAACACGAATTTATCTATAAAAGTATGCATTTATTTTAAAGGATATAATTGAATTTTAATTAAGTGGAGCAGGAGTTGCTTTCCCTTTTGGAACACCTGAGCTCATCTCAGGTTTTATTTCATTGAGGTTCACGTTACTCTTACCCTAGTCGTCCATGTTGTCTTTGTAATACTTTACTTAAGTATTGCATTATGAAAGTCATTGCCTTTTTAATTCTCTGATGAAAAAAGTATTTTTATGATATATATGGGTACTTCAAAATTACACAGTCGGTTATGTCTTAGGGTTCGAGAATTTATTAATACGGATGGTAAATAAAATTGATAATGTTTAAGGGTTAGACAAGGACCATAAACCAATCAGCTAAATCATTAATTTACCATGACAAATGAAATATCATTGTGTTCTTAGTACAATGAGTAACATGATTGGTGCCATTTGTGGAGCTGGAGTTGCTTACCGTTTCGGATCACCTTAACTTACCCTAGTTTTTGTAGGGTTCGTGCTACTCTAGCTTTAGTTTTCAGTGTAGTGTTGTGTGTACAATGTTTGTCTTCCGTTCTTTTTTGTTAGCCACTGTCTTGTCGGTTTTCTGATTTAACGATCTTTGTCTGCCCCTTTGATATCTTCGAATTCATTAAGACACGTTGGAAAACTACGAAAAATGGTTTACTAAAAAAACTGAACCAAGAACCAAGCTATTAATAAAATGCAAACCATAATTCTTCAAAAATTGAACAATCCCTTATGTGGACTAATTTAAATACACATACACATGTGATATGAAAATGCATTAATGCTCAAAATACTGCAATGCCATTAAGAGCATTTCAAGATCTGTTAATACTTGCTCTTGCATAACATTTGTTGCATTTGCAAGCTCGAGTAAAATACTTGACTTGCACAATATTTGCAAATATTTACCTATTGTATGTAAATACAATGAAAATCGTGGCTCATTTAATTCAGACTTATGAGAGTCACAGCTATCTAATGCATCATTTTCATCAAAATTAAAACATTATATTTTTCAATTATTCTGTCTCTGAAATCCAAATACAAGAGAAATCGTTGAAAGAACATCTCTGAGAAAACAGTCTATGATAAGGTATCTGAGGGTATAATTCATCAGCCTAGTTGTTATTTTTGTCTGACATGAAATTTCTCAATGTTTTACAGTAACTTTCTCTGCATTTGTTAAAATTTAATGCACTGAAAATAAGGAAAAGCCTCGAAAATTATTGGCTTCCCATTTCGATTTGTTTGGCTTTAAGTGCTTCATTTGCTATGTTTAGATCTTGGACTTTCTATGTTATGGTTCTAATGTTACTCCTTGAAATGTACATATAGCAAACCGAAATTCTCCATATTTACTAACATTGTTATAGATGCAGTATATTAAGAAATCAGTATAACTCAAACACTTAATCCATTTCCTACCTACCATTTAAAAAAAGAGAGTAAATTTCACATAATGTTGACTCATCAATATAGGGCGTGCATAATTTTATAATACAAATTATATTTTTTTGTTTGGATTAGTAATGTTTTGCTGTAATAAATATTGACATTGGTTCATCATATTTTACCTTTACAAAGCTTCCTTCAGTTTTCAGAATGATGAAAATCATGTAAACAGGAAGTGGTAAGATAGAAGCAAGTCCAAGCAACCAACCAATGGCAATAGCCCAACCAGGATACTGGTAGTAACCACCATATGATACAGGTTGTAGCTGCACCACACTGAACAACCATATTAACTGTAATAATTTTAAAATAAGTAATAATCAAATATTTTACCAGAGTATTTCGTGCCGCTGGATACACATCAGACACTTACATGAAAGTAATGATGATCTTTTATCAATTTGTTGATAATCACGTAGACGCAAACAGTTATGTTATCATTCTCTGACGAGTAACTGATAAAATTTTAAAAATAATAGACCAAAATGAATTATTTGGGACTTTAGTTATGTGTCTTGTAAAATTGAATTACATTTAAGAAACTTGTGTTTAACCTGTTTCATTGTGTTTGTTTATATTTATATGTGTCATGTTCCGTCTTCTTCCTTTTCTTGAAAGTGTTGTGTCATGCGACTTTTACCCTTTAGACTGGTCCTTCCACTTTCTTTCGCTTTCTCTATTTAATTGTTGCACAGTAGGCGTCCCCATTTTATAATAAAATAAAATGAAGTTATGTTATTAAATCTCTAAACATTAAAATAGGAAAAACGGAGATTGCAGCACAATCTAATTTAATATTATTGGATAGGAAATAGGACTAGTAAATCAATAAATGCAAACATTTCTATTTAGTTTAAGGAAATATGTTTGAACAGTTTTATATACTCATGTATCATATTGGTTTTCAATAAAATTGTGATGGAAATTATAGGAAAAATTCCACTGATCCTCACAAAAATATCTCTCACTGGATAATGACACAGTACTTCCTCAATTAGCCGAGTTTTAGTTTCGTTTTGCTCATTTTACTTTGCTTTAACATCATCCCTTAAGCTTTCACATACTAACAAAACATCACCCCTTCAGCTTTCACATACTAACAACTAAAATTTCATATTGTAACGTAAATGAATAAACAAAATACAAAGCAGATTTAACAAGTGAAATTTATTTAAGTGATGGTGTGGGGTACCCCTTTAATAAACCCATCATTGGTATAATGGTAACTCATATGCTACAAAGATTTAACAGTGCACTTAGGAAAGTCAATCAGCACCTCTATTTATGAATTTTTTTATTCTACATACAGAGATGACAATAGGAGTGATGAATTTCCAACAAATCTTCCACCATATAGACGGTTTGTATCCAATCATTAGTTCGATGTCTTTCAAAAATCTGTCTGCACCTGATGGATAAATCGTGGTATAATTACAATTGCAACATTGAGTATAAAACATAAAAACAGAAGCAGCATGAGTAATTTGAAATTATGTTTGATTAAGAGGATAGTTTGTGAAAACAAGTAATGATTTTTTTAAATGGTACTTATTTATTACCTCTACGTATGTACAAGAACGCAAGGCAATTTTCGGTGCTTTCAAGGAGCTCATTAAAAAATGTAGTTGACAGAATGCAATGTGAAAAACATTACTGGGCAGATCGCATAAAACTGTTTTACAGTGTTTAAAATTCAAACTAATATGTGATTACACTGTGTTGTGAAGACATTTTAGTAAAAAATATGAAGTTTGACAATATTAAAAAAATGACATAAAAAATAACCATAAATCCATCCAATGGCAATGCATTCTGTTAGTGACAGCAACATCAATGAGAACACGGCACAATACCAGTCGATCACTTGTAGCACATAAAATCCTCCCTAAAAAAAAAAGGTAAGGGTCACGTATGCACCTGATTTGACTAACCATGCTTACAATATGTACAATATGTTCCTTAGTACTCATACTTTTAGTTGTATCACATAAAAGAAACAATGTGCCCATTAATTCCTGTCTTTAGAAACGAAAAGGAAGTCTACACCATTCAAAAGCAAATGTTACATTTTTTATTATGAAGTTAATCAGAAATTTATGATCAATAAGGGCATTTATCTTTATTGCTGATTTGAAACTGGTTATGTTCGCGATAAAAACCCGTACAAGCATAAGGTACAATAACAAACGTTCAGCAGTGATATGGAGACCAGTCTTACCCCCACCACAAATGTAATTTGTTCCTACTTAGTTTTATCTTTTAGTTTGTTTCAAATTTGTCATGTCTCTTTTGACAATGCACTTTATCTCTCACGTGGATATTCTACACTGATCTAATTAATACAATTTGTTACCTCCATTACACAAGGTATTCCCAACAGGAACTCCACCACGCAAACGAACGCTGTGAACATCATTTTTCTGTGTTTTAAGTACTTAGGGTATTCATCCACAAAAGCACTAATCATTGTTTCAAAACAGCCAAACTAGAATTACAAAAGGTAACAATAATAAGTAAATTTTCATAGGCAATTTAATCTAAGGCTGGGAATATCCTTTTAAAAAGTGGGAAGTTTACCTGTTATTTCATAAATGATATTTTTGACACACCTTTGCCAAATTAATTTTACATCAGCCAAATTTTAAAGACATATTTTTGTTATTCCCAGCTTTTTCTATATTTACACAAAATCTACATTTTAAAGCAGCTTTGACCTTTTGTTCTCTAATGAAATAATTTTAATATAAATTATGCAAATCACTAAAAGTTTTTCTTCCTAGCATGCTTTCAAAGCAAATATTTTAACTGGTATTGTTTATCATTTTATTTACATTAAGAGAACGAAAGAACACAGCAGACACATACAGATAGCTGTCGCTAATATGACATGCAAAATTCATGTTAATAATTAGATAGTAGACTTGAACAAAGGTATCAAGCCATTCAAGGTATATTTAATTAAACATGCTTGGACGAGTTACCACAGTGCCTAAATAATGTATGATTTGCTATTTATTATTTTTGTCTGAATTTTGAATATCATATTAGCAAATAATTTATTATGTCAACATCGAAACATTCCCAATAATATAATAATAAATGAAAACTGTGCAGGTAACTTACAAGACGCCATTTGCTAGAAGTCGTAACTTCGTATCATTTCTGTTTTGAGAGCAAATATTTATCTTCAATAACCTTTAGGACACCATGATATCAAATCTCTGAAACATTATAAAGCTAAGAAATTGCATTACTTTGTCAATGATAAAAACATGCAGACAAAAAGGCTTCCTTCAGTAAAACTGATATCCTCATATTTCTTTTGATTTAATTTTCTTTGTATTGAACAGTTGTAATATTACAATATAAACATACCAGAAGCATTACTAAAATAAATACTGACACCAAATAATTAATATATATTTATAACTCAATTTACCACCATCCGGCGATGATATTGCTGTGACAAAACACTTCTTGATGGTCGTCATATTTTTGCTGCTTCTGGGGATCTTTTTTTCACTTTCTCTCAAGAACTCTCAAGAACTCGTTCAGTCGTATACCTAATTTACATGTACTAACAAACGTTTGCTCATATCAACAGCCATAACTTGATAAAAAAGATTCTTAACAGAATAAACAGATCGTTTCCATTTCAGCTTTGACCATTTTGATATAATGTAAACAAAAGACTTTCTAATAATATGCTTTACAATCCACAGTAAAAATTCATCTAAGCAATTAATTGAATGGAAAATACGGGAATTAAACTTCGAAAATATGATGGCCTGAATTCTGACTCCAACTATCACACAAAATTTAGGGGTTCTACCTTTCAAAGCTGTTCCAAAATAAAGATTAACATTGATTATTAAGTTGCATCTAAATTATACTCAATTGCTTTCAATTTATTTCAATAAAATTAAGATATTATAGTTAATTTCTTTACCATGTAAAGTACATAAAAATAAACCTGATAATTTGTCAGTTTACAATAACAATAATGTTTGTGAATCTTTGTAGAAATAAATATATTGTCATTTATGAGATGCATTTCATGTCAATAATTATGTAAATGCTATATCTTGCTTTTCCGAAAAAGATCCTTTGCGTTTCCGAATATTGATTTGTATGTCCAACCAAAGAGATCTACAGTGTTCGTATTGTTATGGTAGTGTAAACTAAATTATTCTTGAATTATTGCAATAGTATGACTTCGAACGAATAATGAATCTAACTGATATTTGCTATGTCGTCCCAAAAGATCAGTACACTGACGCATTTATCAATTGATTTTCTAGCATGAAGAACATTATAATGTAAAGGGAAATAATTTTGTATTTTGTGTGCATTTCTAGGTTGTCATAACCTTTCCAAAATGTAGTATCGTTCCAAAATTTTCTACTTCAATGGGGTCCACATGAATAAAAAAGTGCACATGTTATTTCAGTTTTATATTTATGCTTTTTTTTTAAAAAGTAAAAAAAAAAACTCGGAAACGTAAAATTTATTTTTCGGAAAAGCAAACTCTGAAAAGGTAAACTTCACAGTTGTAGTAAACAGGATAAAAATGGTCAAGCACCGACCATTTCACTTGAAAGGACTGGATAAGTATTGCCTCCATATAAGTGTCTTAAAGAAAAAAGTCTTATTTGCTATCACTAAAAAAACTTTTTCTCGTTATTAAAGGACACATCAAAAATAATCTTAATTAACTTGTCTAAAATTAATCATGATTTTGATAAAGTTCCAGGTTCCACTCCTTCATGTAATATGATCAGTGCCTTTAAAAATCAAAACCAAAAACAACTAAAATAAACATCAAATGCATTAAAATAGATACACCAAACCAGTGTATCCACTATAAAATGCATCTGGACACATTTCCTGAAACCAAGGCAAAACAAATTCAAAACGTTTAAACCTCGATCACCCATTTAAGTTTTGCAAAAAAACTTAAATTAAATAAAGTATATAACACAATTACCGAACAAATCAAAGTCCATAAGACATACGGCAAAATAGGTATCACACC
>JAULBM010034685.1:0-10967 GCA_032357055.1 Geukensia granosissima
AAGTATCGCACTTTAGTAGCTGTCCCTGTCGCAGGATTTGCCTTCCCATTTTGATTTGTTTGGGTGCTTCAGTTGCTATGTTTGGATCTTTGACTTGCTATGTTTTAGTTCTAATACTATTGATGAGAGGTTACTCCTTGAAATGTGCATATACTATACCCAAAAATGTTTATATTTATTCAAAATTTGTAATTTAGTATATGACATAACGTAGACTAGGAAATCGTTCGTGTGGTTTTTATACTACCAGTAAACAGAGTTTGTGGGTATAACGGAATGAACCTGTCTGTCTGTCTGTCCGTCTGTCCACATACCTTGTAATCCATCTCCTCCTGCTGAACAGTTCAAAGGATTTCTACTAAACTCCACACGAAGCTTAGACACAGTATATAGAAAGCTAATTTATCGCGCTTGCTTCCAAAGACAGATTGTTTTACTAACAATTTACAAATGTACCTTTTACATGGTGTGACATTGTAAGCTTATCTCCTATTATACTGTTTAAAGGATTCTAATGAAAATCCACATGTAGCTTAGACACAATGTGTAGATTTCATAATAGGTGGCTAATTAATCGCACTTCATTACAAGGGCAGATAATTCATTTTTTGCAGTTTTAAAAATGGACGTTTTGCATATTGAGGCCATAACAGGGCATGTCTTCTTAAACCTTTACCGTTAAAAGGATTTCAGTGAATCTGTACATGATGTTAAGACACAATGTATATATATTTATAGAGGAAGCAAATTATTGGGGCTTCATTCCAAGGGCAGATAGCTTGCAGTTTACAAATTGGATATTTTACTGGGTTTGACCGTGTAAGTGCATCTTCTCTGACCTGTTTATTAACCTGGCATCCTGGGGAAATATTATCGCTCCATAGATTTCACTCAATATAACCCCAGGTCAGAGCTAGCGACTTCTCCTTTGCGATAAGTTTCATAACACCCGCCATATTTGAGAATTGCTCTGACTCATGTGACGTCATTGTTCACAAATCCATCGCAACAAATATGACGTCTTCTCATTCTTAAAGAAACAACAGCGGAAGTGACGTTATACATTTTCTTTTTCTGTTTTCTACCGTTAATGATAAGAATAAAATATTTTAAGTATCTATAATAATTATTAAAAATTATAAGTAATCTATTGGGATACAAAAATTGTAATAAAACACGCGAACAAGAATTAAAAATCGTAAGCGGTAATTTAGTGGAGATTCCAACTAAATTCATTTGCCCTGACCTGAGTCTATATCCGAGAGGTCCCGACGGAAGATCGCTTCGGATATTGACCAGGAACCCAGAATAAGCTGCGCCTCGGCAATGCGACGGTTTAGAAAAGAATAAAAAATATAACTGGATTCCCCATATTATTGTTTGTGATTCAGAGTGTCTAAATCATGGATTTGTCTAAAACCTTCGTACACAGCTTTTTCCTGGCCATATAGCAACAGAGGCAGTTATCTTAAGACGTTCTCAGTACCAGAACCCCGCTTAACAATTATTGGATCTCTGTTTTTCTAAGTTTTGGTTATAAAATGCAACTAATGAGAGATTAATCCTTGAAATAGAATATCAAAACGCACCATATTTGTCAAAAAATGTATACTCTGCATTTTATTCTTTTATATTCAAAACATATTTTCGCCGGCGATTAATTTACTAGTAAAGTAACAAATAAAAATTAAAACATCTACAGTAAAAGTAAAAATTATAATATATATAGGTTGTAGCACACGCAATATTCGTCTGCTTAGTCATATAACCTAAATCAGAAAAAAAAAATATCAATATTAAATAAACTGTTGTCTTCAGATTACTTTAAACTTTACACCAACTTCCAAAAGCAAACTTGTGGGCGTTCATAAACATAGTCAACATTAAGCTAGAAAATAAAAGTCATTTGACTTAACAGGCTGCATCTGACAATATGAAAGTTCCTCCAATGTACTGGCTTAATAAACTTTATAAAACTCCACACAAGTCTCGGTTCATATCTGCATCTAGTAAATGTAGTACCACTAATGTCTCAGTTCTATTAACTAGTGTCCTAACTACTATTTAAACTCTCATTGTTAACTTCTCTAATAAATGTTACGAAAACTCATCTGTCAACTGCTTTTGGAGTGTAAAAAATCACAGACAAACTAAAGTATGTCAAAACTCCATTTTCTACAATAGACAGTAATGATTTTCCTATTCTTTAACACTATACCACACAAGCTTATTAAGTTTTCGTATCTAATCAATTAGTCATTCAAAATGTCTGGTTGCACTTACATATGCTAATTAATTATAATTTTTTTCTCGAAAATTCTTATAAGAAATATACTTGTTAGACATCATCTGACATGATAGCAGCGGTCGAATTTCTTCTTTCTTAATACCTTTGTATGTTATGGCAACACGGTCTATCGAGAGATAGTTGGCATACCAATGGGCACAATCTGCGCTCCTCTCATTGCAGATTTATTTTTAATTTGTTATGAATAACATTTTATGACCAAACTTCAGAAGGATCTTTAAAAACAGGATTTAGTGGACATGTGTAATTGATTTAGCTAAGAATAATCCAGAGTTGCAAATATTTGCAAAAGAAATGCATCCTACAGAACTTACCTTGAATAAACCTTATATCAGTAATAATCGTACTCCCTTTTTTAGATATGGATATTAAAATTGAACAGGGTTGTTTATACACTAGAATGTATTAGAAAAGGGACGATTTTTCTTTTTTAATAGTTAACTTTCTTTTTCTTGATGTGGACTGTCTTCAGCTCCTTCGTATGGGGTTTACATTTCACAACTAATTCGGTTTGCCCCAAAGTTTCTGACATTTTCCCCATATCATTTCATTTCAATGTTTTATGAAGACACAACGCCACGAATCAAACGTTTTAACTGATTTTCTAAAAAAATTTACTTGACATTTCTTGTATGCCAGAATTTTTTTTTAAAAAGTTGTGGATCCAAGTAAAAACCTGCTCCATGGAAACCAGTGAACTTTTAAAACATGAGGATTTTTCCATATTTTTAATATTTAGAATACATGTAAAACTGCTAATCACATAGTCAGTATAAATTTAATATGCTACAGTCTTAAATGTTTAAGTAACGGTTGATTTAAATGATACAATTAATCGTGATCTTACATGAGATTAAAATTTTTAAAATTTCAGAACCATTTCAGTATCAAGTTCATTATTCAAACCAGTGTTGCTATAAGACGTGAAGTGGGCGAGGAAAAAGCACCTTCGCTATAAGAAAAATTAAACGGCACGTCTCAGTTTGCTGAATTTTAAGCTGAATATATGACATGATTTGTTAGAAAAGATACAAATAATAGAACTTACTAAACAGAAAAAAGTTATGTTGATTTTGAAATATTGTCTGTCGTGTTAATCTGCCCCAAAACTACAGAACTTTCCACCAAGTCATAGCTGTTCAAAATGAGCACATTGGAATAATCAGTTTGAGGTACGAATGCATTAAATTACCTAAAGCTCATGTAAATGTTGTCTTTTTGAAAACGGAATAGAATTCCAGATCTTTCAAATTGTTTTCATTGTTTTGCAGGTGTATATGAAGCAGATATTTTGGAATGGGAAAAACTGGAAGATAAGGTTGTCGAAACAGCAGCCATCAAATACTTAACGAATTCGTTGATAACAAATAATGTTATTATAGTCATTGGTTCATCTGGCTGTGGAAAATCGACTGCTATCCACCATGCAGCATTACAATTACACCATCTTAAAGGCTACGACATTTATCCTGTTCATTATCCATTCGACATTCAATATTGCAACAAACCAAAATGCAAACAGGTTTTTGTGATTGATGACGTGTGTGGCAAAATAACAATAGACATGGCGACCGTCGAGATGTGGTCACGTTTGAAAAGCACAATCAAATATATTCTTGAAAACCAAAATGTAAAAATATTAGCATCTTGCAGAAGTCATATTTATCAGGATTATCGATTCAAATGTTTAACGGATTTCTTCCAAGTCCCTTGTAATTTGTCTCTAAAAATTTCCTTGACAGATAACGAAAGAGAAAAAATAGCTCGATCATACCTTTCAGAATTAGAGGTGTCTGATTTGAAGAAGACAGATTGCTTAATGAAACTTGATTTTTTTCCTCTGATTTGCCGTTTGTACTCCCAACACAAAAAATGCAACATAATCAACTTTTTTACAAATCCTGTTCAAATTTTAACAGATGAATTAACCCAAATAATGAATACCAGTGATCAAACGATATTTGCTGTATTGATGTTATTTGTCTTATACAACAACTCAGTCACTGACGAATTAATTCAAAGTGAAAATGAAATTAAAAATACACTTGCACGAATAACCGACAACTGCACATTAAGCACAATAATTTCAACTAAGGTTTTGCAAATGCAGTTGGATAATTTAACCAATTCTTATGTTAAAAGATGTTCGAACGGTTATAGCATCATTCACGACAAGTTATTTGACATTATGGTTTCATTTTACGGAGAACAAATGACAGAACTTGTTGTGAATATAGGACATTTTGAGATAATACGTGATAGATGCCAGCTAGAAACTTTGAATATTTTTGCAGAAAATACTATCAAAATTAAAAATTCAAACCAGCAAGCCTATTTTGATCGGCTATTAAGAGATCTATTAGACGGTAATATTAGCAGTTTATTTGAAAATCGACAATTACATTATAACTTGTTTCGAGCGAAAGTGATAGAATATCTTGAGCAACAGAAAAGCTGGTTTTGTTCTTTACAATCGAGCATCAGACAAAAAGTATCATTTGCATTACTTGATATGGTTAAACACGGTTATAAAGACATGGTGCAATTACTACTTAAACAATCTGTTGATGTCGATGTTGAAGACATATATGGCCGAACTGCTATTTACTTGGCCTCAGAAAAAGGAGATGTTGATATCGTTAAATTGATGATTTTGAACAAATGTACAATTGGCAAGACGAACAAAAGAGGGGAGACGCCATTACATGTAGCTGCGGAAAATGGACACATGAAGGTTGCAACTTTGTTGTTAGAAAACAAAATCCCCCATGATGTTTGCGATAATTATTCGCAAACACCTCTGTATAGAGCTGCATGCAGGGGTCATGTTGAGGTTGTGCGTATACTTTTACAAAGCAATTGCGATCCTAATATTAGAAACAAGTATTCTGAAACACCTTTGCACATATCTGTTCGTTATGGTAGGACAGAAATAGTCGAACTTCTCCTTAAATACAATTGCCGTGTCAACGTGCTGGACAATAAGAACAAAACTCCTCTTTCTATTGCTACAGAAAAAAATCGAATCGAAATCATCGAGTTGTTATTAAAGAGAAATTGTGATATTAATTTAGGTGACCGAACGTTTGAAACCCCTTTGTATGTAGCAGCATGTTCTGGAAAGAAAAGTATTGTCCAATTGCTTCTACAAAACAAAGCAAATCCTGATTTAAGAAATATAAGCAATAATACACCTTTACACATTGCAACAGAAAATGGTTGTATTGAAATTGTCAGATTATTATTGCAGTATAATTGTGATTGTAATCTTATAAACTCCAAAAAAGAAACTGCTTTGCATATATCTGCCAGATACTGTCGTATCATAATTATGCAATTATTGATAAAACATCAATGCAAACTTAATGTTCGTAACCTGGAAGGTAAAACACCATTACATATTGCTGTAAAAAATAATTCTATAGATGCAACAAAGGTATTGTTAGAACAAGCCGATTGTCAAATAAATAATAAGACCAATAAATCTAAAACAGCTCTTTATATAGCAACGCAAAACGGATACACTAAAATTGTTAAACTTTTGTTAGATAAAAGAGCGAATCCTGATATAGCAAATATGTTCAATGAAACACCACTTTATACAGCATGTTTTTTGCAATTGACAAAAATTGTAAGTTTATTATTATCAGCTGGTTCTACTGTTAATATACATATTGATGAAGACACTTCTCCTCTGTATATTGCAGCAAAGCTATGTAATTGTAAACTCGTTAAAAAGCTTTTGAGTCATAACAAAATTTCAAAACAGAACATTGAAAATGCGATTTGTATGACATCTTTTAAAGGAAATACGGAGATACTCGAATTATTATTGGATTATAATTGCAAAAAATATGACAGCTTTAAGAAAGATAATTCACCTCTTTTTGATGCAGTGTGTTGGGGTCAAGCTCCTACAGTTAGATTATTGCTTAAATATGGTTATGAATCTAATACAAAAAACATGAACAACGCAACTCCTCTGTCGTTAGCAATTTTACACGGGCATCTTGATGTTGGAAGGATATTATTTGAATATGGTTGCGATCCAAATGGAATAACCGATGACAAAGAAACGCCGTTGTGTTTAGCCTCTAATCTGGGCTGCATTAATTTTGTTGATTTATTGATAAAACAAAACTGTGACTGCAACAAAAGAAACGGGGAAAACAAAACACCTCTATATATTGCTTTAGAAAGACGTCATTCTGAAATCGTTAAGTTGCTCTTAGAAAATCGTTGTGATTGTTCGGACAGTGAACTCATTGCTATAGCTATTGAAAAATGCAGTCCAAATACTGTTGAATTGTCTTTAAAATATAATAATATTCAAGAAATCGAAGGTGATGATGAACATGTATTGGTAACATCCGTACAAAAGGACAATGACGATATCATCAACTTACTAATAAGCAACACCTATGGTAAAAAATTTGATTACTCTTTAATATTAACGGCCACTGCGGAAGGTCATATCGCTGTTGTAAAAGTATTGCTAAAAAAGAACCACAACCCTGACATTACCAATGACCACCATGAAACTCCTCTGTATATAGCAACATGCAGTGGTCATTATGCTATAGTAAAACTGTTATTAATGTACAATTGTAATCCAAACATTGGTGATTGGAACGATATAACACCACTATATGTTGCTTCGTACACTGGAAAAAAAGATATTGTTGAACTTTTATTAAATTTCAAAGCAGACTGTAACTTAAGAAATAAATACAATCAGTCTCCTTTACATGCAGCCGCCTCTAACGGTTATGTTGACATTGTTAAGCTTTTGTTGGAATTTAACTGCGACTGTAATATTTGTGACACGAACAATCAAACACCTATATTAGCAGCAACCATTAGTGGCAGTGTAGATACTGTCAAGTTGCTTTTAGACTATAATTGCAATGTCAATGTACTTGATAAATATGAGCAATCACTCTTAAATTATGCCTACAAGAGAGGAGGAAAAAAAGTACTAGATCTGGTGCTGTCACGAGTGTATGATCCGAAAATATTTGATAACCCCGAAACTCTTCTTGTACCCTGCATGCATCTTAAGCAGAAACAAGAAAAGGAAAAAATTCTATAATATTTGCACTGGCGACTATGCTTAAAAAAAAAGAAATATCCCTGGTAACTTATGGCTGATATATTTTTTCAGTATCTCTACCATTTGAATGATTTTTCCAACATATTAGTATATAATGTTCAAAAATCACATTTTCAATACAATGATAATAATGTTTGGACTGCCTACATATATATTAACAAAAAAATTTCGATTTCATTATATCTTTTAGGATAAAGCTATCAACAGATATTATTGTTTTTTAGTATCAAAACCAAATTTATGATTTCTCGACATAAATGTTTAAACAATTTATGTAGAAAATTTATTTCTAGACATAAAGATACATGCATTTATCTTATATGTTACTAATTTGTGATTGGTGGACAAATAATCACATGATCACCTGCGTTATAAAAATTGATTTGTAAACATTAGATAATAAAATCATATTGCAAGGTAATAAGAATAGAAGTTGCATATGGTATGCTACTTTAAATAGAAAGGTAAAAGGTTTGTCATTCTAGTAGTTGAAAATATATGTTACCACTTTATTGATAAAAAGTTAAGAAAAATTTATTTTTGCAAAATCTGTAATGACTTTATTGGAATCTGAGGAGGATTATATATCTAATTTACAAATTGTAAATTGCTAAAAAATCCAAACAAAGATGCGTGGATTTTTATTGATAATGTTGTTTACCATTTGTCCTAAAATTTGAATAAAATGTTTCAAAACTGCTTCATATTTGCATCATTAATACTAATGACTATCTTTCTCTGTTTTTATTTTATTTTTTGTTGTCAGAATTTTATGCAAACCCATACATAACCACCTGACCAGGTTTTTCTGAGTTTTGACCCTGCATGATTCTAATATTTATGACTATATTGTTTTACAATAGATGTTTATTTACAAAATTATTTCAAAGACCGACAGACACTAAATTGTGTGGGTTCGATGACAACTCTTACAATCCTATTTGATTTTCCCTGGTCATCTGGAATCCTACAACACATTGAGGAAATTTGAGATAACCCAGCCATTGAACAACATATACTGATAGTTGGTGCCATCACTTTGGATCCTCGTTCCTGTATACCTGGAGGTCATTATTATAGTACACAAAATGAATTTTTACACAACAATAGTAATATAAAAATAGGAGATGTGGCATGATTGTCCATGAGAGAGCCACCCAATAAAATGACAGAATATAAACTTCTACAGGTCCCATTATGGCCTTCAACAATGAACTAGAGTCGAAACCATAACGGAAGCTGTAAAAGGCCCTGAAATACAAAATGTGAAACTATACATAAAACTAGTAAATCTGTATTGTTAAACAATGAAATATATCATATTATATATTGTTGGAATTCTAGTTTTTTGCCGCAGCTGAAGCTGTCGTTAAAAATTCATTTTAAGTTCAAATAAAAAATCCCCCATAGGGTGTAATGTTAATTTTTTGACTTTGTACATTTACTTCGTTTTCGGAGTTCAATCAACCAATAGTCACAGGTAACAAGACATGATCAAATGTTTATTTTGGGGGGTTTGATGACAGGTAAAAGACAACAATATAAGTATATAGTGGAATTATATTCTAGCTATAACTCTGAAACGGGATATTTGTCCATGGAAACATGCAATTTTGAGACAAGTATTTCAATGTCAAAAATTTAACATAGAGGGGTAATGGGAAATTTTAATTGCAGGACGAGTTGCAGCAAAAAATTAGAATGTCAACAATATAAAATATGACATTCTTGACAGCTCAACTTCGAAATATTTCCACTGAAGTTGTAGCAAATTTTGTTTGGTGTGCATTAGTTGTCTTTTATGCTTGGCATTGAGATCTGTTGGTCATAATTGATTTTTTAGTTTGGCAGAAACACGGATGGAAGATTTTAAGGTTAAAATCAAAACATTTATTACAGCTTAGTACTTGTTGTTCTTCATCTTAAAGTGTTAGTTACAGGGTGCATCTTTTGTTTTCCCAAAGTTCTAGAAGTTCAAGAAAAATATGGCCGGCATGTGCACAAAATGGTTAATAAAAGGGCTTTGCCCTTACCTAACACCAAGGACCCAGAAGCGTAACGAAAATATACTACAATACCAGAATATTTCCTACAACCAAAAAGTGCTGGACAATTGGCATGACTTCCGGTGGTGTAATTTTCGGTCGACGTCACTTTCGACTGCACCCGGCTCCACCTGAAAAATGATGACCAGGTACCATTTAATACTACTGATACATATTCTACTCATGAATCAAAACTAAAGAGCCTTCCACGCATGAAGTTATGATCATATGAATTCTATATCAAATAACCTTGTTTGTGGTTATGAATACAACATGTGCACAGACTCATTTTGCATCCTGACTTAATAATTTGCTCGTAATCTAAAGATTACAATCATTTAAATGTAAAACATTGCTGAATACACTGGCAAAACAAATTAGTTGAGAAATTTAAATACACAGTATGTAGAGAGCGATATTGCCAACAAGGAAGTGAAAATATACAATAGGGATGAGAGATTGTCTCTCTTATAATATATTTATTTTTGATTTTTACATTGTGAAGCAGAAACATTTAAATCCAGAGAAGGAACTGCTTCTGTCCTAATTAGCTTTATTCAATGTAACTTCTGTCTGATAAATGGTTGTTGATATTTAGAAAAGTCGAGGTTATTAACTGCAAAATATCATCAAGACAGTTTTAAGTAATATTAAATTACCTATTAAATCAGATTTGGAAGGATCTTTGTGGAGTTTGGACATAAACCAGGATTCATAACAGTAAAGGAATAAGTCTGCAATTAAAGCAGCACAGTGGATACCAAGAGAAATTATGTCTAGATTTTGGAGTTTAAGTTTTTAATTGTATTACAATTGTGGACACAAAATTGTCTTGCCTGTATATGTGACTTTGACCCTATAAACGTATGGACACAATAATTTTCTCATCAAGATATATCGGCAAGTAATACGGCGAGGACATTTAAATATAAAAAATCGATAGTCATAAATTTTTGAAAACATGATAAAGAAGGTGAGTTATTGTTGATCTGTAATGAAACTTTACTAAAGTCAATATGTGTAGTGTCGACATCGCTGACATTGTGTACATCGGTTAGTTAATACCATTGTCATGATTAATGAAATCAAATAATTATCATGATGTTTCCGATATCGCAACGACATCGGTATGTGTTACTCATATTCTTGTCAACATCGCCGACATTGACGACATCGCGATGTTGACGATATCGTAACGACATTGTCAACATCGTTATCTGTTACCCATATTCTTGTCAACATCGCCGACATTGACGACATCGCTATGTTGACGATATCGTTACGACATTGTCGACATCGTTATCTGTTGCTCATATTCTTGTCAACACCGCCGACATTGACGATATCGTTACGACATTGTCAACATCTTTATCTGTTACCCATTTAACTAATTTGTAAAAAGTATACGGTCTACGAAACAACACGGGAGAGTGGATTAAGGAGGAGGCAACTCATAGCCACCAACCTTTCTGCCTGGTATATCATAAGCTGCAATATATTT
>JAULBM010034696.1:0-20788 GCA_032357055.1 Geukensia granosissima
AAAAGTAGTTTAATCGATCTGTTATCAACTCATCGATTAAAATATTGAGTGTTATGAAAGAATGTATGTTTATGTATCAAACTAACACATTTTCACTAGGAGCAAATTTGAACTAAAAAATATTTTAAACATTAAATTTGGTGGTCCTTAACTTATGGCCAGGTGTATATATTAAATTCGGATGTACACTCATAGGTGACACGGTCAACTTCCGCCGAATTAATGTAGCGCGTATACACATATCAAATCCCGTATTACAGCCGAGAGATTGAGGTAGAGTAGCGGAGTCACCCGAGGTTTGCCGATTGAAGGTTTTGTATAAGTATGATGAATATTGATATGTTATCGGCTTCTTACTACGTTGGTTTAGGAGTGTATTTAAAGTATCCCCCGTTTATCTGTAACATAAAAAAGATATAATTATATTTTTCCATCATTATCAATGATCAGTATTGAAGATCATATGACTAAAAATTCAAAATTACCAATGTTAAATAAATATGGAAAGTTTAGGTATGCTGCATGTACATTTCAAGGAGTAACCTCTCATCAGTAGAACCGAAACATAGGAAGTCAAAAATTCAAATATAGCATAAGAAGCACTCAAATCCAAACAAATCGAAATGGGAAGCCAAATCTGATGGCAGATACAACTACTTAGTGTATTACTTTTCGAGGACTTTTCGTATTTTCATTGTTTTAGAATTTTAGCAAATGCAGCAAATTTCTGTAAAACATTGTATGATAAATTTCATGTCAGACAAGTATGACAACTGGGCTGTTGAATACCCTCGGTAATTGACAGATTCCAGTAATGTTCACTGCTCATTTTGTGTGACTGTTGTCAGTTATTCGAACTCCATTGGTTTTATTTATTTTCTAGGAATATTTTTGCTCAGTAACACGTTTCGTTTAATAATTCCATTAGCACGCATTTAAATGTCAGTTGAGAAGATACAAACATTGTAAATCGAAATATACTTATAATGGAACAACCGAAATATGAGGTCACATCTAGCGGGAACGGCATCTACCATGTGTAATACAATAAATGAAGCCTTCTTCGTTATTTCCGGGATTAAAATTGAATTCATTCATTAAAAATTCTGTAAAACATTCCTACAAAATACCACACCTCAGAAATTTCATAATGTTTAGATTAAGTGGTGTAATCTAAACTTTAATATCTATGACAACACAGTATAAAATATTGAATGAATAAAACTGGGATCGAATTTTAAACTTATTTAAATTTTAAGTTCAACATTGATAATTTTTCATAACAATATAAAGTTAAAAGATTTAAGGGTTTAATTTTCAATTCAACGTTCAACATGCAATGGGACTCATAACATGGGGTTCGAATGTTAAACCGTTCTAAATTTTTAGTTCAATGTTCAACATTTATCATACATAAGAGGAAGCGAAAGAAACCAAAAGGGTCAGACAAAAGGGGAATGTCGACGAACAAGGTAATCTTGAGAACAGGAGACATATTATATACATATAAAACTTAACCACGTCTATGAATAATGCGGACTCTTAGAAACGGGAGTGAGCTAGGGTGGTCCGGAAAGGTAAACAGTTTGCCTCTTTAAAGACACCCGCTGTTGTCCATTTCCAATCAGGTATTAGTCATTTCAGGGTAAATTGAAAGGTTCCGTGAGATCACAACCTACAGGCGGAGAATGCGACCAGTCTGTTTTTTGTTTACTCGGTAAAACGGTACCAGCCAAAAAGAGCGAGAATCTAGGTGAGTTCTCAGACATCAGGTCTCCACTGGGTATTTGATGCGTCCTCTCTGCTAGAAAAAAGACTCTAATAGAATAGATCATGTGAACTTTCAAAACGACCGATAATGACTCTTCTATGAACGTCTGTACGACACTGTTGTGTTTAACTCTTTACTTTGACATGTTTCCTCAAGACTATGTTGTTTAATTCTCTTATAAATATGCTTTCGTCTGTACGACACTGTTGTGTTTACCTCTTTACTTTGACATGTTTCCTCAAGACTATGTTGTTTAATTCTCTTAAAAATATACTTTCGTCTGTACGACACTGTTGTGTTTACCTCTTTACTTTGACATGTTTCCTCAAGACTATGTTGTTTAATTGTCTTATAAATATGTTTTCGTCTGTACGACACTGTTGTGTTTACCTCTTTACTTTGACATGTTACTTTGACAAGAGTATGTTGTTAATTTTCACATAAGCATTTTGTCAGTCCTTTAAAGTTATGTTATTCAACCTTCACATTAACATGTTTTCGTCAGTTTTTCATAGCTATGTTGTTTAAACCAACATCTTTCGTCAGTTCTTCAGGGCTTTGTTGTTTGATCTCTGTAATAATTTATTTCAGTAATTACTAAAACGTTGTGTCAAAACCTCATATTATCATGTTTGTCGTCAGGTCTTCACGGGTGAGGTGTTTGCAATCCTCGTCAGTCCAACATGGCTCAATTGTCAATCATGTTTACACGGAAACCAAATTGCTTCAGTTATCCAATATAACTGAGTTTTTTCAACATTAGCACACCTTTACCTAATCTTCACATGTATTCATCAATCCGGTTTTGCTCTGCTGTTTTTATATTTTTTTCTGTCCTCTGAATGTTTAGATTTGCAAAAGACAGAAGTGTCATGCCTTTGTACTTTTTCTCTTAAATTTTAATACCAACTCTATTTGTCCAGAATATATATGCTTTTGTTGAACACCCAGGCATTTTTAATTTATTCTAATTTTTCTTGAAAATAAAAATCGATACGACCGATAATGACTCTTTTATGAACGAACCGGAATATTTTCCCTTAACAGACATTCCGTAGCCCAAGAATCGCGAAAAAAACTTGCCAAGGATGCCCTAGGTATGTCAGGTTCACTTTAGTTGTGCAGATGTCGATTGGTATACTATAGTGTCCACTGGAGTAGGTTAACATGACATATAATCCTAAGTTTCTTACGTGCGACTACAAGATAAAAAACAACGGATATAACGTTTTGTTATTAATTAATTTCGGCGTAAATGTGTGATTTTGACAATATGATATTAAAGGTAGCAAGGATAATGACATGATTTTTTCAAAATAAAGTTGTTGCATTTTTTAATATTTATTGCTTAAAAAAATAGCAAAATTTTTTATTCTCTCTTAAGGAGAAAAAAACACTAATTCATTTCTTTAAAATTTTCAACTTAATTCGAGAATGTTTAAATTCGTCTAGCCCTTTAACCTTAACTTTAACTAGGCATATATACAAAGATTCGCACATGTCATGGCTATAAACACACAAAAATCATAATAGGTTTAAAATATTCTAGTGAAAAAATGGCCCTATAGAAAAATGCATTTTTACTTCCTGGACACCTTCGTTAGCGACGCGTTGTTGGAACATGCCGAAATATCTCAAATCACTCCTACAACTGATCAAACCTAGACTCAAATTTCCCCAAAGCATCTACCTTTCAAATAAAATTTCAATTATTAAAATTCGTTTACTGTTCTTGATGATACGGCGTACCGAATGGAACTATATTGCGTATTTTTAGCACTATTTTTGCAATGTGTTCCAACTTCCAGGGTGAATAAGTGTTTTGACACCTAAATAAAAACAACATTTAAAAATGTCTGGTTTCATCCATTTTCCTATTGGTCGATGTAACCTAATTTTAGCATAAAAAGTTTGAACTCAGTGTTAGTTATTTTTTTTTTATTTCTTTGTTAATATTTTATTTATGCAAATAAAATTTCAAACTTTTGCTACCTATCGTCCAATGATTTTGTGTATTTATGCACAACATTGCCGCTAACGAGTTAGGAAAAATAGGACGTTTTCTCTCAGTGGAGTTATTTTTAGTGCATCTTAATTTTTGGCATCCAAAAATCCAGAACTTGGTAAAATAACAGAAACTTATTTTTAACCCATATATCGTTTTTTCAATATTCATGGAGACAAAAAGTTTCTGAAACGAAATCAATTGTATAACTTCATTAAAAATGAACGAAGTAGACATATTTATTCCGAAAATGCCGAAACTGGGATATTTAGATTTTGAACTTTAAAGTGATGCTTACCCTTCATTAACACCTAATCACACCCCTGTTTTGTAAAAGAGTCCAAACCTTTGTTCCTTTTGTTTTCGTTTTATCTTTTAGTTTGTTTCAAATTGTCTTGTCTCTTTGAACTATGTACTTCTGATCTCTCACATGGGTATTCTGCACTGGACTTTAAAAATTTTTTCTTGGAGTGTGGTGCATCTACTCCATATCTGACATTTTCGGTACGACAGACAATAACACGTACACAATTAGCTGTATAGAACTAGAGTAATCTCTCTTTAATCAGTAGTTCAGTGTGGAATAATCAAAGAATTATGGTATAGGCAGTTTTTCAGGGCATAATTAAGATAAAGTTCGAACATATTTGTAGAAATAAAGAATGATTGACCACCATTTTTGAAAGGTCCATAATTCTTAAGTTGCTAGTTAGACTATTTTATCTGTTGGTTTGGTATTACAGATACAACAGTAAACGTTTCTTTTAAAAGAAAGAATATCAATTACATACCAGAAAGATACGATCCACATCTTTCATACGTTTATAAAAATATTCGAAAGCCAAATTCAGCTACGTGTATACCGCTTTCTTAGAGGCTAACCTTCATCAGAAGGGCGAAAGGTCGAACAATAGGAAGATCAGTCAAACTTTATGTAATTTTTTAGTTACATTTACGTACAAAATGAATTATACAGTCCACGACGTAATGCAGATAAGCTAAATATAGAGATCATTTTAAAAATTACAATGTGAGAAAGATGTAATATCCATGCGAGAGATCAAAAGTGCATAAATCAAAGAGACAAGATAAATATGAAACAAACCAAAAGATAAAAAGAAAACAAAGGAACAAAGGCTTGGATTCCGCGACTTCCTACAAAAAACGGTTTTGGGATCAGATGATAATGAAAGGTAAGCAACACCTGTATAGCGCTCAACAAAACTGCATCTTTTCAATAGGCTGAAAATAAGAAAGAACATACAACACCTAAAAAGGAACATTTTACCGAAAGTTGGATGCAATTGCTAAGTACGTTCTACAAGAATATATAAAGTAAATTTCCTAGAAGGTAGTATGCCTAACTAGATTTGGCTTTTACAATCATTGGCGCTCGGACATTCCAGGTACATATTTGGTGTTGGACAATTTTATAAACGTTTGATTGTTTTGGTCTTATATGGAATGGCAAGTTTTTCGACGGACCGTTAAGTCATATGGCAAAAAGTAGTTTATATACGGGTTCTATGTTAATGTAGGCCAGACAGATGCGGTTTTCATGTATTGGGAATTGGGAAACAATGGAAATTTTTGATAGAGGATAAACTAAGGACAATTTCAACTAGTTTGGCTTCAATTGGTCTTTCAAACACTTACCATCTATTTTTTTATTTTAGTCACGTCATTGATCTTCGATGGCAATCTAGATGTCGAACACAAATTTGGAAGAGAAAAAAATTAAAGCAACAATCAAGATGTTGCCTTTTGCTCAAGTCAGTTGTATGTTTTGAGAAGTAATGTTTTGGCCTTTACGAAAACCAAATAATGTTTTCGTCAAGGTTTTAATTTTTACACTCAAGGTCAATTTGACGTGCTTTGGTTTGTTTAGTAATAGCTATGCATTATATTTCAATATTATTTGTCGCCTCACTTTATCCTACGGTCAACATATCAGTGTGTCACAGATTACGTGTCTCTGGTCTCGTTTCAAAGTCAAAGTCCGCTGTTAATAGCTGTGGAAAACGAAGTTTGCGATACCAGTTGGCATAGAATATGTTAAATTTTTGCAAATAATAAACCTTTCCATTGCTGACCATACAATTGACGATTCGCAAAAGGGAAAAATACATCTAAATCCAAAAGATGACAACTGTTGCTGTCCTGATTAGCCTTATTTTTATCACTGTTTCGCCTGGCTTCATACCAAACAGATATTGAAATGATTCTTATATGCTTTTGTCCCATACAGTTCTTGTCTGTTTTTCATCGATGTAATTCTCACCTGCCTTTGTACCATACATTTGATAGCTGGTTAGTACCATGCAGTTCTTACAAGGTTTTGTATCACACAGCTCTCCCCCTTTTTTATCATGCTTTATTATATACAGTCCCATATACAAATATATATTTGAAACACTTCATATTGTTTTAAATTGCGGACAAAACATTACAGTATAGAATTCGATTGTTGGCCATATGTTTTTAGAGAGATGATGCCACAGTATAATTCTGCCAATAACCGATCAATAGATCATAGATATTCCTGTCCCCTTCAGTACTGCACGGTCAAAATTTATTTGCTAAGACGCATATAAGGTTTACCCGGACAAATTTTGTCCAGCACAACCTACTTAAGAACTGTCATAGGCAAAATGTATTTATTTAAACGCAGTTAATGTTGTCATGGACATGTTCTGTCTGTCAGAACCTAATGAACGGTTGACATTGTCAAAATCTATAAGAAACAGCCAAAACATTCTTTAGACATTAAACAAAAAGGTTGTAATGTAAATTTAATAACTGTCAAGAAGAAATGTAAGCCTGTGACAATTTATACAGTCATACACAGACAATTTGACAGTTGTTTACAGTAAAATTTTGTCCAAAACAGTTAAGGAATGACTGTCTTTGGTCTTGTCAGTCATTTATTTGTTACGACATGTATATAAAATTATTTATAGTAAGATGACAAACCAAGCCGAAGTCAAAATGTCAACAGAAAATAAAAAAAACTATACACTGTTTTGAAAAGGATGGCACCTAACGTATCTTTCATTTTATTTGTGTATTAAGTCATTTTTGGCGAAGCGGAAAAAAAACTACTAGGATTTCGAAAGAAAACCTTGGAATTTAAATCAGGAACCGTTGGAGAGTTCCTAAAACTATATTTGATGTTTGCACTCTCTTAAGAGAGTGTTCGTAATATATTCTGACAATATAAAAAAGTCATGCGGTTGATAATAGGAATAATATACTTGCAGGTTTTAACCTCGGAATATAAAGTAATTTTATTTTCATGTTAATTTATTCATATAAAGATATAAGAGCCATGATTAAAATTCGAAGATACCAAAAGTCAAACATGAATCATCTAGAGATAAGAAGCCAACAAAATTAAACGAAAGACAAAC
This sequence comes from Geukensia granosissima, assembly GCA_032357055.1. Lineage (NCBI taxonomy): Eukaryota > Metazoa > Mollusca > Bivalvia > Mytilida > Mytilidae > Geukensia > Geukensia granosissima. The sequence continues at coordinate 7,187 of JAULBM010034696.1, forward strand.
ATAATATACACAACACCACAGTAAATGCTAAAGCCGTAGTTAAAAGAATCCTTTTAAAACTAGAGAAGATGTAGGTGGTCCGAAAGGGTAAGCAACTCTTGCTCAACTATTGCCACACGTCGTGTTACCCGACAAGTCCGATGCACAGTCATAATCGATGTCAGTCGCAACAGGCACATGAACGGATCTACAGCCACGACAGTGGGAAGACATCTTACGGCAACTGCAAAACGGACAGAGAGTGACGACCCCGATCCCTCTACGGGAAACCCCTGGACCAGCAGTACTGCCGTCAGCAGCATACAGAAGGGCTGCGGACGGTATTGCCTTTTGACGTATTTAATCAATCATAAAATACGTCAATATAATGATTGGTCTTAGGAACCAACATTTGATTCTAAACCTTTGTAACATAAATTAATCGTTTATCATAAAAACTTATTACTTTTACTGCTTTCGAAATTGTTTTAGCTGGTACATCTTCATTGAAAAGAGGATTCACCGGATATAACCTCATTGAAAGGGTCCCCTTGAAATCTTGATGTAGTATGTTAGAAAGAGATATAGCATTTAATATACATTTTAGAACGATAATCTTGATTGGAACCGGTACAATTTTTCATTATTAATTAAAACAATAAACGAACATTTCAACCGTGTCCCAGGTTAGAGGGAGGGTTGAGCGCTCCCTAACCGGTTCAACCCCACCGCATACTAATGTGCCTGTCCCTAGCCAGGAACCTGTAGCCCAGTGGTTGTCGTTGTTTTGTTAGTCATTTATTGTTATATAGTCACCATTTTTGCTTTAGATTAGACAATCATGCCACATCTTCTATTTTTATATTGAAATGATCATAGTGATATTCGCCCGGCACACTTCCATATTCATGATATTCTATTTTTAATTTTTCAGTCTTCCCAACTAAATAAATTATTCAAATAAGATCACATGGAAGTGATTATTTTTGGTTTCTTATACGTGTTGTAACTGACTAATAATAACGGAGGGAAAGATAAACTCCATTAATTTCCTCTTTCCGAGGTTAATGAAAAGTTTTGTTTCTGAGTATAGCGGTGGTTTAATCAGTACAATTTGTATTCTTTTTATAAGTTTAAGTTAATTGATATTTAAAAATACAAAATTACCCATGTTTAATAAATATATTAATGTATGCTATATGTACATTTCAAGGAGTAACCTCTCATCAGTAGCATTAGAACCAAAACATAGGAAGTCAAAGACTCAAATATGGCAAAAGAAGCACTCACATCCAAACAAATCGAAATGGGAAGCCAAATCCGACGGCAGGGACATCTACTTGGTGTATTTCTTTTCGATTCTGATTAATTAAACAAAGATCACAACTGGCACGTAGCATTAAAGATAAGTCCAAAGACTAGTAGGCCCAGATTAAAGTGACATTTCTTCCTGTGGACTCTTGCTTTCGTAAGCTAGCACGTTATAAAATCCGGCTTAGCGTGCCGGTCTAGTACAAAGCAGGATTCATCTTCATCATTCATTCATTATTATGATTTTGTCCTGAATATGCAAGAAGCATGAACCGGACGTATAGAAACATTCAATCAATCAATCAATCAATCAATCAATCAACCGTATTTTTATGTTCCTGAGTATAAGTGTTATATTCGTTTAAGAATAAAAATGGTAAGCATACTTACAACGGTCATTCTATTTATAGTAAGTTGACCTCTGACACATCAAACGAAGTCGATGATGTTATGACAACATGTAAACAGAAAATGAACCAAAAAGGAAGTGATGACGAAATAATGTTATCTGAAAAAGTAGGGACTTAATGTATCCTTTATGTATTTGCTGTGAATTAAGTCAATTTAGTGAAAAATTGTCCGAGCGTTTCGTCGGAAACCAATTGAATTGGGTGGCCTAATATCAAGACAAATCTGTTATAATCCACTGAGGAGTTCGTACTTAAATACAGCATAACATGTTGGCACTGTCTGATCCGCGTTACTTATTAAGTTGTGTATGTATTCTTTCGACTAAATTCTTAATTCAGTTAAGTAGTATTACAAAGGGATATGTTATCTACATCCGTCCTCTCATGCTGCGCTTGCGCCATATCCCATTTATTACAAGTTTATTCAATGGACATGCTGGAGGTCACAGGAAGGGAACAGGAAGCCATTGTATTTGTTTGTGTTCTAAAGATTGTTTAACAGGGTAAATACTGAATGAACCCTTGATGCATAATAGGATAGAAAGGGATCAACTTTTTATTTACAAAAATTTCTAAAATGCTCTATTAAATTTTGAGAAATTTTTTTAAATGTCATATTTCGCAACAATTTCCGTTACATTATTTGTAAATTTTTGTAACCAGAAGAAAAAGAAGCTGGTCATGAGTATGTTAACTGTTTATTTTTATAATTTTTAATGATATTAACAATATCTTCATTAGTTCTAAGGTAACGGTAAATTTGACGTATCTTAAAACGTTTGAAATCAAGATATTAATCTTTTTATGAGATTTAATAAAAAATAACGTAAATAACATTAAAGCCTTGCTAAAAATACGTCATAATGATGATTCAACTTAGGAACAAATCCAGTTAATTTGATTGATTGATTGGTTGAATGATGCTTACCGTCCAGTGGCAAGTATTTCATGCATATTCAGGACGAGAGCACATTAATGAATGATGATGATGAACCCTGCATTGTACTAGACCGACACGCTGAGCCGGATTTTAACGTGCTAGCTCACGAATGCAACAGTCTGCAGGAAGACATGGCACTTTACCCAGACACATTATTCTGACTTTGGGCCGACCAGTCTTTGCTCTTACACCTTAATGCTGCGTGCTTAGCAGAGGAGCAGCAAATACCAATTTTAAGTCTTTGGTTTGACCGAGCCGGGGATCGCACCCACGACCTTTGCATTTGATGCGAGTACGCTAACCATTACACCACCGAGGCGGTATCCTGTTAATTTGAAATAATTGTATATTAAAAGAACTGATAACTTATACCAACATTAAATTTGTTTTTTATAGATACAAAAAGCTGATAGATGTTCTTTGAAATATGAAATCTATAAATGTAAGAAAATGAAAAGATATTTGGCAAATTTCAAAGAGACTGCACTTAAAAAAAATTTGCCCGATCGATTAATTTTACTTTTCGCTATGTCGATGTTGTTTAGTCATTGAATTATCCTACGTTCAGTGAACGTCTCGAACAAATATATCCAAACAAACTTGAAATTAAAGAGACCACAGACTCAAAAAATATGCTTCATACCTAGATTTATTCTTTGAAATTGACCATGAGGGAAAACTTGTTTCTAAGATTTACGACAAACGAGATGACTTGAACTTTCTTATTGTTAACTTCCCATATATATCTTTATATAAATTACTACATGGATATATCTAATAAAGGTTGAAGTCGTCACTCCTAAGATTATATGGTCGTCATCACGAATTTGTTGATCCATATGGTATCAGTGTACTTCAACTAGTTTTTGACCTGTTACCGGCTTGATGTTAACCCGGATTGGAGTTTAATGATCCCACGATGGGTGTTGCGCGCAAGACAATGGATGTCCTTTTGGAACACATGTTACCACTCCTGTTTTGCAAAGGAGTTCGTGGTCTCCAAGCCTTTTTCCCTTTGTTTTCGTTTTATCTTTAGGTTTGTTTCAAATTGGTTTAATCTCTTTGGACAATGCGCTTTTGATTTCTCACATGGGTATTCTACACTGGACTTACTTATCTCCTGGAACCCTGGGCACTAGATTATCATCCTGCCATCCTTATTTGTTTTCACCATCGTTGTAATTTTTTAATATTTGGCATTTTGCATGCAATTTTAATTTAAACTCAATATTTTGTAAGAGGGATTAGGAGCTTGTTACAAGGAGTAATGTTAACCCTTGTTAAAGTCCTTATGGAGACCATTAAGTACTGATGTCTACTTGATGAGATATTGCGCGGTCTTCTTGACATTCACTCCATATTTAAACTTTTTCATATTTACAGTACTTATTAATCGATATACACGTTGTACATCACCAAAACACCTAAAGATTCTTATTTGTTTACTCATACACGATTTTTGATTGAGGGCGATTTAGAGCTTTCACACAATTCCTTTTTCTAACCTTACGACCACCATGAGACAGCTATCGATCAAATGGCAGTCAAATCAAAATTTCCACAGGTCCCAAAATGAAATGTTTGTATTGATTTTTTATGTGTAGTCTGTTTTCTCTAACGACTTATGTTTAAGTTTTGTTTTGCCATATTTTTTTTCTTGCTTCGAATGTCGACAAAATCAAAGACAATGACGCAAGCACTCAATTGTATACTTAATAATTTTGATTGACAAACATATACTGTAGACCTTGCATAAAAAATTTTAAAGCTTGTCATTAAAATTACTCTTTTTAAAATAACATGAATAACGCAACGAATATCACCAGTGGAGCAAGAGATGCGTTCCCTATTGGGAACCAAGCAAACATTTCACAAAAGGTCGTAAAACTTACGATTACTCGTGTTTTACGTATGTAAGGACAAGTGTTACTTACATTTTTCTCTGTACTATTGTTTTTTTCCGTTCCTAATCTTTAAGCCTTGTCATGCTTGTCATGTGACTTAACGAGATTAACGAGATTTGCTTGCGCCTTTAGTCAAATGGAATTCCTATGATCAGCGGCGAAACTTTTTATGTGACATTAGAATGGACCGTTTCAGAAATGCAACAGAATCATGGGAACGTCATTGTTATGAATGAATTTCGTTGGTCAAATCGTCATTAACAAGGACGCCGAGTTTGAGCATTGCGTTTTACGAGGCCGGAAGTTGAATTTCTGAATCTGTACATTGCAAAGATTTGGAATAATGAAATCATTGTCACGAAAGTAAGCGTTTTACATGTATTTTCCCCATAATGTCCCCAATTTCAGTTTTAACTGGTGTGTTTGTATTCTGTCAACTGGTTGGTTTTACTAACTCTTTTTGTCTCGTCCTGGGACACATGAATCGCAGATTATAAAAAGTATTTGCTTGCAAGAATCTTTATTCTAGAACAGTCCACAATAAAATTCTATTCATAATCTTGATTTTTTTTACAGTTTTATCACTACTTACTTAATATTCTTAAACCTATGCATGACGAATAGTATTTCTGTCAATCTGGATCAGATCTACAGACAGATTTGTATATTGAACATTATAAAAGCGAATGATTGCTTATATACCCTGCTAAAGATTATCGGGTTGAACATACCAGGTAAGTCTTTACTTTTTACTGGACCAGATCAGACCTATTTCGCACAAGGTAAGTTTCAATGATATCATGCAAAGATGTTGTCGTTCCGTTCAGACAATTAAAATATTTATTCCCGAAATCGTTCTACACCCAAGTCCAAATGGTCGTTCCCTAACAAAAAGATACAGTATCAGCATTAAAAAGGGGGTGCAATCGACTCGGCTTAAATACATTCGGCATGCAAATGCTTTTTTTTAAACATTTTACCGATATGGAAACGTTGATCCGGATACGATCTGGTTACGCAAATGATGCAGAAGCTCTTAAAATTTTAAAACTTGATCAAAATATTCCTTTAATCCAAGGTAAGTGTTGTTAAATCTTTTAATCTTAATTTTAACAATTTCGTTATCTTTATTATTATATCCATGAATATACCGTTTTACTTCCGTGAAGTAGTCAGGACTTTTCTGAAGGTTTCTTCGACTACCGCCGATGAGAATGAAAAGCATGGTTATGTCGATTGTTGCAAGAACTGAAAGTACACCAATTGTTGCAAGAACTGAAAGTACACCAATTGTTGCAAGAACTGAAAGTACACCAATTGTTGCGAGAACTGAATGTACACCAATTGTTGCAAGAACTGAAAGTACAAGCGTTTAGAAGTAGCTCCTCAAAAACAAATCATTAAGTTAGCAATTGTTGTTAAACAAGTTCATTCAATTAGGACAACCAAACAATTAGTAAGTATTTATTGTGTTCTTCTATTTACATGATTTATTCATTTCCAGGTTGAAGTTTGGATGCCACAGTTTCTGACTCCATATGAGCTGGATTGACTTTTTTCTTCTCTTTTCGCTTTCGTGCTCCAGTTCTAAACAAACACCACCAACAACATACACCGAAAGCCACAGCAGCCGCTGCACCACACACACTGACTACTACGGTCGGCCATATTTTTAAAAATTGCTAAAGTATCAAGAAAATAAATGATTTTAATCCAGCAGTCCATTTAAAAACCATACATTGTCAACTGTAGAAGGGGATGGGGTTGGGTACCATCTTAACAAATTTAACCACACAACATGTCTCATGTGCCTGTTCCAAGACATGAATGTTGTCCTAGGTTTGTCATTGTGTTTAATGTTTTGCTACATGTGTATTTTGAAAATATTCAAGAATGAACAGTATTTCTTTGCGTATATTTATTAAATGAGGAGATTTTCACAAGGAATGGTATTCCAAACTTGTTAAAGGTCTTGTCAAGACACCTAGATTTAGAATTCTCCCTGTTTTTTCTCGTTGTTGGAGGGCAGTTACCCCATATTTTTTATTTTCATTATTACGTCTACCAGACATAAATTGATATCATTTTGCAATAAGTTGAAGCCAAATATTGTGGCACCAATTTATTGATATGCATTGATGTAAAATATATAATCAATATGACATGAATTTTTTCATAATTATACACCTGTTTATTGCACATTCGTTTGAATTGTTGAAGAAAAAGTTAAATATTAAACAATGTATTCTTCTCAAAACTTATATCAATTCAAAGTGTTTTGTAAGTTGAGGGACCAAGGAAGTCATATTTGGTCTTAAATGAAGTATGCTCGTATTAAAATAACAAAATGCTTATATTTGAGTAGACAAATCCAGTTAACACAAAAGTTGTACAGTTGCTGTAGGGTGTGGATATGTTTCAAAGGGTTTCATTAAGTACTTGCTATATAATCTCGGTGGGAAAGGGAAGAGTTATTTATATTCTTGCTTTATTTTGGCTAACAAGACAATCCTTTGGAATTGGATATAGAAAAATATGCATTTTTGCCTTTGCAATCCGTCCGCCTATAATTAATATACTGCAGTAAAAAAAATTTCAAATCTTAAAATATTCCAGTCTACCCCATTTCCTGAATTTTAACCGACGTCTACATTGTCTATCTCATTTGTCATAATTTTATGTCAGTTTACTAACAGATATCTTTGCGTCTGAAATTAAAAAAAGAGATGATTTGAAAATGAAATAAAAGACGACTGTCGTATTGACGGTTTGTAAAAATTTACTTAATATGCAAAGAAAGAAGATAATGTTTCTTTATATGTGTAAGACTAAGCATTGCGTAGGTCCTCGCAAATGCTGTGCATTGGTCACAAGCTATAGAACGTTTGTGGTTCTTCCGAAATGTGATCGTCATTAACGATTCAATTGTTCCCAATAGCAACGCCGAGATGCTAGTTTTGTTCCCCCGATGAGCAATGTTTTTTAAATTAATCAAACTGTCCTGTTAAAGCTGTACATGATGAGGTCGTTTTAATTTTTTCGGTCTTCCCACTCTGTTTTTAATTAATAAAATATTTGACATTTCATGTAAATATAAAACATTGGAAAGTAAAACATTTGTTTACTAAGAAAAATATTTCTGCTAAAAATATCTGTTGAAAATGACACATAAGGACGGAAAAACATCCAGCAAATTATCTCTTTCCGGGTTGTATGAAAATTTTTGTTTTTAAGTATTACAATAGTTTGCTCTCATTTTTAAGTAATAAAATATTAACATTTTCATATCAACAAAAAAAAAACTTTGGAAGTAATTATTTTTGTTATCCAAGAAAATATTTCTGCTCAAAATATTTGTTGAAATAAACACACAAGTAGAGAAGGACGCCACACAATCTTTTTCTCTTTCCGAGTAAAAGGAACAGTTCTATTTTGAAGTATTATCGTGGGTTTTCGGTAAAATTTATGCAAGTTTAATAAGTAAATTGGTATCACTTTATTTAATATTTTCGTCCTGGATTTTAACTTTCAGTTAAAACATATAAAAATCTTAAAGCAAAAATAGATGCTCCTTTGGTGAATTAGACTGATGTCTGCAATGGTTTTCACAAAAATTCTTAAGTCAAAGATTGATTGTAAGTCATGTTAGTGTAGAAACGTCAAAGGAAACTGATTTTGACGTCATAATTTACGACAGATATTACACTTCGTTCAATAGGGATACAAAAGAAAACTGGAAGGTCATACAAAAGGGGACAATATAAAATAGGAGATCTCTAGAACACGAACACGAGGTATCTCCAGAGCACGAACACGAAGTATCTCCAGAACACGAACACGAAGTATCTCCAGAGCACAAGCACGAAGTAAGATGACAGATATCTTCTTTTCGGATGTACTTAGTTTATTTGTTATAATGCAGGTACTCTCTAGTCGAATTTTTGATTAGATTGATTTTATATCATTTTTTTCCTTTGACCACACATTGGAATCCCACCTACAAGTTTCACTCCTTCACAAATCTCACGAGTTTGTCTCATGTCGAGATTTGTGCTCATAGGTTTGTCTTAGCGTTAAACATTTTGCTTTATGTACATTTTTGATATTATTCAGGTAGATAAAGTACCAGTGTATGTATTTAAAAGAAATAATATTCACGTTTCACATACGTTAATCACAGATGATCAAAACCCGAAATAATTTGCGTGTAAAGCAAATTTTAAGGGGGTACCCAACACTTAAGGGAAATACTTTGTGAGATCGTCTAAACGTTTTAATCAAGTATCATTTTATATTAAAAATAATGCATCTCAGTGATCAAAATTTTTTATGTATATCTATTGAAATAATTCCAGAGAATTGTGTGGTTCAATTTTCATGAAATTTTCATGTTTTCCTTCTTTCATTAAAGTATGTCTAAACAAAATATAAAGAAAATAAATCGAGTGAAATTTATTTTCGTGATGGTGTTGGGTACCCCCTTAATCACCTTCATCATGTTAGGACTGTATTTATTGATTGTATATTAACTGTCGTGGTCCTCTGCTTGATATAAGATTAAAAACAATATATCAGACATCTCTACTTGAGAAATATTTCTTTTTGCTCGTTTTTTACTCTCTTTGTTCTTTAGTATATTAGAATAATAAAGTTATGTCAGACCATTTTACGCCAGACATTTGACATATATTTGATTGTATGGCAGGAGATTGTATGTTGCCTGTTTTTGGTCATTTGGTATATTAGAAAAAGAAAGTTATATTAGGCTATTTTACGCGAAAGATTTGACTTTTAACTGATTATCTGTGGCATGTTTTAGTTATCTGGTATTCTAGAAAAAATAAGTTATATCAGACCTTAGACTTGCGCGATTTGACCTATGGTTAGTTGAAACATATTTTATTTGTAATATTCGACAAGTAATTTTTCAACATGTGTTAATCAGACACAAGGTTAAAGCTTATATTATTAGCTATGAGTGATGTCTTTACTTGATGATAAGATTCTGGGAAATATACATCGACAGTGACAAGGAAGGAAACAAAGTTTCATTACGCCTATGATTCACTTCTGTAAGGAAATTTTACTATTTGTTATTTAAAGAAATTTATTAACAAAATAAATTAAACAGATTACTTTGCTCAAGTTTTAAGGTAAGTTTTTAAAACGCTTATGATGATTTTACTTATTATTTGCCTACTATTGTCAGATGATTTATAGCCATATCATTTTTCTTCAGTTGAATGAGAACATCTCCATTTCTTAGTAATATTTTATTCTCGACAATAGACTAAACAAAATATAACTTATTCTTTAAACATACTATTTATTTGTTTAACAAATCTAAACCTAAAAATAAGACATACATAATACACAAAACAATAGACTTAAATCTAAGGCTTGAGCAAAATGAACCAAATAAAAAAGCTGTCGGGGTTAAGTGCTAAGGAAGAGTCATCACCTCATGCTCGACAAGGTGCGTCCATCGTGTTACTTGAGCTCAAGGTGGTGTGTCTCTTTGTGGTGTATAAGAACAGATTTTATCTGCGACACAGAGAGTATGCCGATTATTATTTTTGAAAAAAAAATTACATAAAATTCAATCATGTCATTCTACGTGATGACCACAATATTTCCAAAATAAAAGTTCTGTTAAGTAACCTTCTAGTTAGAACCCTTTATCAACAGAATCCTTATACAATACAAAGTCTATTAACTGCCTTATTGGTTGAGAAATTTATTCTCTATAGAGTATAAATTTCTAAACTAATTCTCAACAAAGAACAGAATGGTCTGTTACATGCCTAGTCTTGATTTTTAGACGTTGAAAGTAAGACTTGTTTTAAACAAAGCTAAAAGACAAGAATAAAAATATTTCTTCACATGGACAGAAAATTAACATTTAAAAAATCAATATTTTAATTCTTGTCTTTAAGCTTTGTTTTAAACAAGTCTTACTTTCAACGTCTAAAAATCAAGACTAGGCATGTAACAGACCATTCTATTCGTTGGCATACTTGATTTCCAATTAAATGCGATATATGCGATCAACATAAACACAAAATACAAAATTGTTAAGTTGATGTAAATTATTTATATATTGGAAGGTGAAAGCAAAAGATTGACAAAACTTTCTATCTTTTTTCTGTAAAAGGCTATGTATGAATTGTGTTTCTGAGTAATAAAGGAATGTTTCAGCGAGAAGGGATGCACGTTGATCTCGATTGGAATGCTGATAATCTGTTAAAGCACACATTCGCGAAACATTATCTTTATGTTGTCATTTAAGAAAATCAAGCATTCTGCAAATGTCATTTTTGGAGTACTTTTTGTTAGAATCAGGTTTGTTCCATCCTAGAACCAAATCTATAAATTTACTATTTAACAAAATATAAAGAAAATTAAACGAGTGGAATTTATTTTCGTGATGGTGTTGGGTACCCCCTTAATTAACTTCATCAGACATGTTAGGACTGCATTTATTGATTGTATATTAACTGTCTTGGTCCTCTGCATGATATAAGATTAAAAACAATATATCAGACTTTACTTGAGAAATATGTCTTTTTGCTCGTTTTTTTTCTGTCTTTGTTCTCTAGTATTTTAGAAAAATAAAGTTATGTCTGACCATTTTTCGCGAGAGATTTGACTTTAATTGCTTGTATGGCAGGAGATTGTATGTTGCCTGTTTTTGGTCATTTGGAAATTAGAAAAAGAAAGTTATATCAGGCCATTTTACGCGACAGATATGATTATTAATTGATTATCTGGTATTTAAGAAAAAAGTTATATCAGACCCTTAGGCTTGTGCGATTTGACCTATGAGTAGTTTAAACAAATTTTATTTGCAATATACGACAAGTAAATTATCAACATGTGTTATGATACAGAGATGATTCAGAAACAAGCTTGTAGCTTATATTATTAGCTATGGTTGATGTCATTACTTGATGATAAGATTCTGGGAAGTATACATCGACAGTGAAAAGGAAGGAAACAAAATTTCATTACGCCTATGATACACTTCTGTAAGGAAATTTTACAATTTGTTATTTAAAGGAATTTATTAATAAAAGAAATTAAACAGAATAACTTGCTCAAGTTTTATGGTAAGTTTTTAAAACGCTTATGATGCTTTTACTTATTTTTTGCCTACTATTGTCAGATGATTTATAACCATATCATTTTTCTTCAGTTGAATGAAGACATCTCCTTTTGCTATTATTTTATTTTGAGACATTTTAACAATTTTTAGTAATATTTTATTCTCGACAATAGACTTCGCAAAATAGAACTTAATCTATAAACATACTATTTATTTGTTTAATAACATAAAAAGAAGACATACATAATACACAAAACAATAGACTTAAAGCTAAGGCTTGAGCAAAACGAGCTGTTGAGGTTGCGCCCGTCGTGTTACTTTGCGCTCAAGATGGTGCGTCTCTTGTGGTGTATAAGATAAGATTTTATCCGCGACACAGAGAGTATGCCGATTATCATCTGAGAATGATCATTTCATAAATTTCAATCATGTCATTCAAAGTGATGACCAAAATTTTTCCAAAATAAAAGTTCGGTTAAGTGGCCTTCTAGTTAGCAGGAACCTTTTATCAACAGAATCCTTATAGAACACACAGTCTATTAACTGCCGTATTGGTTGAGAAATGTAAACTCTATATGCTGATACCGTTAGGATATTTCTTCACACGGACAGAAAATTAACATCAGGAAAATTAATATTTTAATTCTTGTCTTTAAGCTTTGTTTAAACAAGTCTTACTTTCAAGGTCTAAAATCAAGACTAGGTATGTAACAGACCATTCTATTCTTTGGTATCCTTGATGTCCAGTTAAATGCGATAAATGCGATCAACATAAACAGTTTAGTTGATGTAAATTATTAATATATTGGAAGGTGAAAGCAAAATACTGACAAAACTCTCTTTTTTCTGTAAAAGGCTTTATCTGAAGTTTATTTCTAAGTAATAAAGGAATGTTTCGGCGAGAAGGGATGCACGTTGATTTCGATTGGAATGCTGATAATCTGTTAAAGCACACACTCGTTAAACATGATCTTTATGTTGTCATTTAAGAAAATCAAGCATTCTGCAAATGCCATTTTCGGAGTACTTTTTGTTAGGATCAGGTTTGTTCCATCCTAGAACCAAATCTATATACTATGGTTTGCTATGTTTAACCAGATAATTCCAAAGGTTTAACGTTGAACTTTAGTTTTAAATGGTTATTATAGCTGTAAAGTGTTGATTAATCAAATGTTTTGATGTTGTTGCAAGTGGGAAGGAACTTCTAATTCTAAAAGATCATTGAAATTTTTTTACATTAGGTTCAAACCATAGCTAAATTAAATTGTGTCTGGGTAACACAACAAACCGTATAAACTGTAGATAAAATTTTTGTTAAAGAGCTTTTGTGCAGCATTTTTCCACCACACAATAACACTTGCTTGTAAGGACACTTCCCTTATGAAATATTGGATGGTCACATTATTTTTTTTAAACAAGCAGTCTATGAAACGTGATATACATAAGAAAACAACATTTGGTGGCTTTATCAGCAGGGACGACATCATATTTTTCATGATGTTCAGAGAAGTCTGAAAACAACTAGTTCTTTAAAGATTAATCTTGCCGGTGTATTAATTTTTTTATTTGTGGATAATAATTGGTATCTACAATCTTACAGTCTTCGCGATTCAGAAAGAGCGTGTTAATCTTCTGTATGCTGGTACTGATAAAAAGATTTGACAATTTGAAAATTCAATTTTATGTTCCTATATATACTACTTTGTCAGATATTCAGGATGAAAAAAGATAATGCAAAATTGAAGGATCTCACAATGAAGCTTCACCAGTATCTTTTAGATTTGGGATCAGAAAAATTGTTGTCAAACTCTATTACCTGATTTTTTTCATATTTTCAAAGGATTCAAGGATAACAAAAATCGTTAATTTAGAAGACAGGCAAAACCGAGGCAAACAAACAAGAAACGAAAGACAAACATAGTAAGCAAACCAACCCGTTGAAAACTTAAGCTA
>JAULBM010034697.1:0-10967 GCA_032357055.1 Geukensia granosissima
ACGGAAAGTTTCATTTTGAACATTTAGAGTGGGTTGTGAACATTTAGAGTGTTGATTAAAACTTTAGAGTGTTGATCTTATGGCCACCGTGCGTAGGGTCAATTTTTCACCTGATGATTATTGACTTTTTATTCAGCCCATCTCCTTTAATAATATTCGTTCGGAAACTGTGTCGAATTGAAGCAATTTTAGTCAGAGTTTGCTGATCACTATCATCATTTTCCTCTCATTCTAGAACTAAGCATTCTCCTCACATATACATGGAAAACATGGACTTAATTTCTATTAGATAGATAGAAGTAATTTGAAAACTTAAGGAACTCTCCGATATCACATACGGATGGTTATTCCATTTGCTCGAAGTAAGATTATCTCACTATATTTCAATATGCATGAAATTTGATTTTAACAAAAATTGTTCTACCTTCAAAAATAAGAAATATTTGTGTTGGTTTGGTAACAAATAATTAATCCGATTTTGAAGGCAATGTAAAATGACAACTTTTAAACATGACTAGAGGATTTTAAATATATTCAATCAAATTTGAAAAAAAATATGTTCAAAAGCATGAAATTCATTAACTTTTTGTGTGTGTTTTAAATGTTTTCTACCAGAGACAGCAGAACAAAGTGGTTTAAGGAATTTGTAACCTGAGCATGTCGATTACATTAAGTTCGTATTAGAATGTTTATAGATCAACCTTTTTAACCATTTCCTGTTATTTAGGGCTGCATTAGTTTTATCTTTATTTTATAAAGAATCCATTTTGTTGTTGTCAATTTCAAGAACATCTGTGAACAAAACAAAATAAAATTAAACATGACTAGTAAATTAAATCTGTGACACAAGTGATACTTTAAATTCAGAATTAATGAAATTTTATTGTGAAGAAAAAAGATTGTATTGAAGATAACAAGATAATATTTTTCGGAAACCCAGTATTAGAGGAAGAAGCCAGCAACTAAAGTCATTAAACAGTATAGTTTATTGATTCAACTATATTTGAACTGTATTATACTTTAATCTTTTCTGATTGAAACTGATAGAGAAGCGCTTTAATTTTCAAAATTGATTTTCAAAATTTATTTTTGCATAACAAGTATTCATTTAAAAGTTTTCTGAATATTATTGATAAAACAGTCCGTTTTTTATGTTTATCAGTTCTTCATATCTTTTTTATCATTTATCATTTTTAATCTCTATTTCATATAATAATAATAATAATAATAATAATAATAATAATAATAATAATAATTTAATAAATAAATAACATTGCATACCATCTTATTTGATATTATCATTATTAGGGCACCGGATCTTTCCTATTAAATCGAATCTTTTCTTAAATTGTCTCCTCTGGTTTTTGCAGCTAATTTTGGGCACGAGGATACAGGGAGCGTGATCCCGAGCATGTAGAATGTACCTTTCCCAAGACAAGACTTATTGAATAGAGTTTGTGAATGTATTATTTTCATTTTTTTGTTAATAAATATTTCGGTGTTTAGACTGCCATTTGACAAAAATATTTATTTTTTTATAGGACAATATGGAGTGTGACATACGGACTGGGATTCAATCTTGATTAAATGCATTTTGAAGAAACGGTCATACATGTTGAGATGAGTCCCTTAAAATAAAAATTAAAAACTCAAATACTGACGACGCACTAAGGACTCCAACAGTTCTGGGGATAGTGCAATAGTATGGATCTACGTAAAATATTAAAACTGTTAACCTTTCAGTGAAAATATTTATCAAATTCATAAAACATATTTTCGCCAACATCGATTTCAAGGCTCCTGAATCATTGTGAATCGTGTTGGCCTTAGTAAAAAACAGACGATCAACATGACCAAGTAAATTTAGTAAAGGTGACATTAATGTATTTATACTGCAGCTCGACCTTTTCCTGTTGGCTATATTTTCTAAAAATATTGTAACAAAGTGATATTCTGTATGTCAATTTAATTTCTTTTACAGTTAGGGCTCATTAAGGGACAGAAGAAGTTTTATTATTGTATAAACAGTTAATTTAAAATATTTGTAGTAATCTAAATATTTTTATAGCTGCAGTAGAAAAACAATATTAGATCAATGTCTGAAAAAATATCGACTTTTTGTATTCGGAATAAAACTGTTGAAGTGCTCGGTAAAACTAGCTCTTACCCAGCCTCATAAAAAGAAGTTGATATTTTTCAAGCATATGAAACAGAGATATTCTGGCATATATTCCATATTCTTTCTTTTAGATATTATGGCGCTTTAGGGTGGATATGTGTCAAGTATTGATAGCCATAGGACAACCTGAAAATTTTCGTAATTTAAACGTTTCGAATGACGGTTTCATTGAAAATCTAACCACATCTCCCTTTTCTTTATGAAAAATATTTTTGAATCAGATATAATAACTCTCATGGCACTCATGGCTCTCCGAGACTTCATTCATTGATTTCAACATAAATATATTCAATAAGTTAACTAAAGGTTAACTTCACAGAGCCAGAATTTAGTTGGGTCTCAATGCATACGTATTGACGAATTTAGTGTGAATAAATTACATGTATCCCTTTGGATATTGTATCGATAAGCTATGAGTGATATCTCAACTATTCATGGACCTGTTATAGGTAATACAACAATAAGTTGACCTCTTTTCGTAATGGCGTTATCCCGGGTTAGAGTTTTAGGATTCCACGAAGAGTGTTGCCCGCAAGACAGGAGATGCTTACCCTTACAGCATCTGATCCCACTATAATTTTGTACAGGAGTTCGTGGATTACAAGCTTTTGTTCCTTTTGTTTTTGGTTTATCTCTTAGTTTATTTCAAATTTGTCTTGTTTCTTTGAACAATGCACTTTTGATCTCTTACATGGTAATTCTACACTGGACTTAACATACATCATCGATTCACAATTATGACTGTTTTCTTGATGATTTACCTTGGCGAAAAAACCAAAAAAAAACTTCTTGCTAAGTTGAAGCAACTACGTAAATTTTAAAAGGAAAATATCTTGTTCAACAAATGCCACTTTTTAAGAGACCAATTACAGCAATGTGGATGCATTCAAATTCCTTATTTTAAATATGCAATACATTTTACTAATTACTGTGGTTAATTCATGCAATTGATTCAATGTTCTCGTATATTATATGCATATACCAGAACCAATGAATGAGTTTCCAGACCAAGACAAAGGATGTGCAACACATTTCCGAACAGTTTGTGTGATCCCAGCTTTAATACTTTTACCAATGTTTTGTTTTTTTTTTTTTTTTTATTTTAAACATTGTCTCTCCTTTCTAGTTGATTGTTTTGTATCTTATTCCTAGGATTAGTTTTAAATTCATCAAAGTCTGGTTGTTCTATTCAGGGTTTTTAATAAGCAAATAGTTTGCATGAGTTCAATCAGCCTCCGATCCTATCCTAAAAGCACATCGATACATCGACGCATATTGTATCTCCTGTTGAAACCAGAAACTGTGACTATTTCAATGTGACTATTGTGAAAAATTCTTAACTGTTTTCAATATTGTTGTCACTGATAAAGATATTGGATATGTCGCTAACCATGTGCCCAAGTGATTCGTTTTTGTTTTTTGTTTGTTTAAGGAATACCAATTGGAGGTTATCACAGGGATGAAGAAGGCCTGCTGCTCAGTTTAAAAGTACCAAGAATTCAAATGAATGTGATTATGTTAAAGTTATAATATTGCAAAATAAGAAGAAATATTAGATGGATTAGTGTGCTCATTTTATAGATTTTAATTTTCCATAAGTTTTATAATGAATGGTTTTGTCTCTGAAAACATATGTATTCTCAAAACACTTTCCAAATGGCAATTTAAGATTCTTATTGAAATAATGAAAAAAGGGTTACTGGGCATAAGATATTAGTGATATGAAATGGACATAACCGTATGTTTTCGAGAATCTGTCAAAATGGCTGAACATACGTAAACTCTTGTAAAGACCGCCATTATCAAACAGGTATTGATTCCATTCAAGAACTGTCAGGCAAATGTACTGCATACTTTGCAGTTTTGTTTTAAATTAAACCCATCAGTTATGTTGTTTATCCAGGCAAACAATCTGCTCAACTACAACATGCTTGTCTCGTTTCCTTCTAAACAATCGAGGCGTTGATTGGTTTTATGATACTTAAGTGGATCTTCAGTGCGTAATGGATGCTGATATTTTAATTAACTTGCAATGTACATGTCAAAACAGAAATTGTTTAGCAATCCGATATTTTCAGCAAAAATTAATCAAGTAAGTGAATGCAGTACTATTTTGTTATCAATGAAAACCCCGTTGATCTTTTGTATTTATAATAAATAAGTACAAAAATACCAATGTAATAATAAAAACACTTTCTGAATCTTGTGTTTTTTTCCAAACAAATTGTTCGTTACTTAAGGTACTTTTGTACTTACTGCAATATACGTTTTACAGATAGAAATGTTTGTCCTAGCCATACAACATATAATCAATCAATCACGAAAAATTATGATATTCAACGCAGCATTCGAAATAACACCACCCTGTCGTATTAAGCCAGTTTTGAAGTTCATTACCTTGTTAGTGTATGGAGTATATTTTGTATATTTTTTATTACGCGTCCTGCACCTGTGTAGAAAAGGCTAATTAATCCGTTTCTACCTAACCTTTTCCAGTTGGAAGTCAAAAGTCATTGCCCAATTTAGTCCCCCCGGATCTCCTTACTAATGATAATTTGATATACATTGAACTCCTAGTTCTGAATATTCATGGAATAAATATGTCGGATGTATAAATTCTCAACCAATGTTTTCGGAGAATGCTTAAAGGATGAGTTATCCGTTTCTACTTAACCTTTTCTGTTGGAATTCAATTTCGTCCAATTTCCCATTCTCACTAATGGGTATTCGCCTCGTTATACAAATTCATTTAATATTAACTGCAATTTGTTAATCATAACACATTCATATATTTAGCTTTTTCAATGATGGCTTATCCAATTTATAGTTGCAATTAAACCGTTATTAAAAATTAAAACATATCTGTAAATTTAATTGTGAAGTGTCCACTTATACACAGAAAATATTGAAGTCGTGAGCGTTTCATTGTTAGTGTCCGTGTTATCTAACACTTATACAACGGCAATTATTGTGCTCTACAGATTTCAGATTGAAATGCCCAGAATGCAAATCAATACATAAAAAATCTGACTCGGGATAATAAATAAAATCATTTGTAACTTTTTTTTTTTGAAGATTTCATCCAGACAAAAAATCAGTTTGTTAGATTTATGGATCGTATGAATATGTTGTTACGAAAAAAAACTCTACCCTTTGAAATAAATGTAAGTTCGGAGATTTCTCGGATACTTTACACGACTGAAGTTACATACATTCAAAATGAAATAGATTAGGTAGCTTTAGTTTATCCTGATAACTCTAAATAAGATCACATATTGAAGCTTGATTTCTACACAGGTATTTTTTAAACTTAAAGAAAGTTTTCTTTGGGTGCTAAACAGGTAACATTTCTTAAAATTAGCATCTCACCTGAATTCAGAATATTTACTAAACCAATTTAGTCACAAACCTGTCATATACTGCGTGTCGTTGTTAGTCGTTCGATGATTAATTATTTAAATATTTTACGAAGACAATAAAGGTCCCTTTGGTTGCTATATCTGATATCAGGATAGGTATGAAAAGGAAAAGACACGGGATAGATGTCAGATAGACTGCACTCCAAGAAAAAAAAGAGGAATTTACAAATCTAGAGGTCTCCACAAGGCGTTCAACAAGGATGGAATACCACTCCTTATGAAAAAGCTCTAAATTCTACTATGGTAATCTTAAATATGAATCTTCCCGTATTTCTGCTATTATCATGCATTTTTTTAAAGCCCACCCCCTCATTTATCAATTCCAAAGCATTGGAATATTTTGTCCGCTTAACCCAAATTTTCTGTTCATGATGTCGATAATGTTTTCATTTAAAACTTTGATAGACAGAACCAATTAATACAACAAAAAATCCTGAGAAATTTGTTTTCCCACAACATTTTAACAGCGGATATCCCCAAGACAAGCAAGCAATCCTATTATTTAAATTCAAAAAACTGTCAACACTATTAAAAATGTTTATTTTTTGAAAAATAAGAAAAAAAATTTTAATATTCTTTCAAGGATTTTTTGTTTTGTTTTTCACAATGGTTTTGCCTTGATTTTTCAATATCCTCGTTATCTGGTAACGGTGTTTAGAAAAACGACTTTAGACACATTTCATTGATACTGTCACATGAATTTGCGCAAGCGCCTACAATAAAAGAAATTATCAAAACTGAATCGCATTTGGAAACAATGCCACTGTTCGATGTCATGTACAAAATCGCAGATCCGTGTTTGCGTACAATATATATATTCCGAAAGTATAACGTTACTGGTTAACTTGCTTCAATGTTTTCCGAAAGATTGATTGGTTGTTGTTTAACTTCCCGTGGCAAATATTTCATGCATATTCAGGACGAGAACAAGTTTTCTAACACTAAATCATAAAAAGGGCTAGCTGGAGTTTATGTCGGGGAATTTAATAGGCACAGGATGCCAAATTAGGACTGTTTTGGTAGGGGCGACTTGTGACCTACGGAGCGCTCATAACGAACTGTTGCAAAGGGATCTTTAACCTACTGAGAGCGTGGCATTTTACAAAAACGGGGCTCAGCGGTAATGTTCCCGTCCGAGACAAGTTGAGAATTTAAAAATCCTGCCAAACCAACGGACGCCCCTTTAGGAGGGGTTTATACATCTTGGCGGAGAAACCGAGCTATTAATTTCTTAACTCCGGGTTCTCTCGGGGTGATTATTATACCTCCCGTACAATCAACGGATGCGCCTTTAACAGGGGTTCTACATGCAGCCGAAGAAACCGAACGACTATTTATATTCCCAGGCCGCCTTTGTAGGGCTTTCCGGAATAAAAGAAAGATTGACACATGAAGATTTCATTTTGCAAATTTTTACGTGAATATTTTACTAGTTTTTCTATACTTAGTATTTATTGACAGTTTTCTTGTGTTGCAAGAATCGATACATTATTGAATTTTTAGGTTTGTGGCTTTTAATTTGGTTAACATATAATCAACTAAATAGTCAGTAATGCATGTTCCTTTAGGGTTGTTTATGACAAAAGACGAAATACGGAGAAAACGTCATCAAATCGAAAAAAGATCCTTAGAATGTGCTTGTAAAAAAGTGACTATCTAGACAGTGTTGATTAAATAATTGCCGTGTATGCAAAATGTAGAATTGGTAAAAGGGTTTTTTTTCATAAAAAAAAACATGTTGAATTTCTTTGCAATAATCCGATCATTTAAAAGCTGAAATAACTTTCATCGGAAATAATAACTTTTTCCCTGGGGTTAATTATATCTGAATCGATTCCAATGAGCTTATTTTCTAGTTAACAAGAAATCACATAAAAAAGAATCTTAATAATGAGATTTTAATTTTCCGAAGAATGTCAATTGTTCATGCATATTTGATATCATAACATTGTTGAGAATCAATTATATATATAGTGCACCAATAAGTTACAGACTACTCTGGATAATTAGGAGGTCAGTGATGTAGAATTATGGAATAAATAGCTACCGATGTTCTGGACAATGTAGAAAGAGGCTATCTTATCAGCAGCAATGGAAGACAGAGACAAAAGAACTGCTTTACACATAAACAGAAACGACAAGCAAGTCAATCTGAAAGGTCTGCTAACATGTGCAATACAAGGAATCCCTTATATCTTGAGAACTAGAATTAAATAAATACTAGATATATCTGTGATGATCTTAATTTGTATGTTTATTAATCTATGTCGGACATGTCTGACAATTGGGTCGGTTTATACTAGCGAGGACTCTCTGATGGTGGTTTTGAATATATGCGTTAGATTTTTTTGTATGTTTTTGTGTTATACAAGTGAATTTTGGGCGTTAAAACGGGAAACAAACTAACACAAATATAAATACGTTCAATCTGAACTAGTTTTAGAGACACAAAGACGTAGTTATCTTGTAGGTGGTTTTAAAACTGTCATTTGTCGTTAACATTTATGTGGGTTATAGGTAGTAGTGAATTTCAGTTTTTCTTTTCGTGCATATATTACATATTTGATCATGCTAATTTCTTAGCATGAAATTTTTGAATTATAAAAATGACAAAAGTTTGTTAAAGGTCGTCCTTTCCTTAATGAATTACTACATTAATGTCTTTTCTGAAACGACTACCTTGACAATTAAGATTGACGCCTATGTTTTCTAAGGTAAAATCAAAGTAAAATAATCGCTCAGGTTCTTTGATAATTAAGTCAAATTAGTAAAGAATAAGCCATAAACTGACGTTGTGCAGGTGTTTCGGATCAACGCAAGACACGCAATTGGTGGAAATCGTTTAATTTTAAAGGAACTGCCAATTTTAAAATGAATCAGCTCGACATATTTAATTAAAATATGATAATCGTAAATATATGCGGGAAGTCCAAACAACATGACACCACACGACGGTCGAGGTATAGGCCATTCGGTTTCTTCGCCTACAGATAGAACCAATGTTGAAGGGTTGTCCGTTGGTTGGGAGGGATGTATAAATACTCATCAACCTGAGAGTAGCAGGGTTAAGAAATTGTTGTCGGTTTCTCCGAAAATAAGTAGTCCCATTCATAAAAGGCGTCCGTTGATTGGGGGATATATAAATTCTCAACCCGTCAATGATGGGAACTTGACCGCCGTCCCTCGTGTTGGGAAAATGCCATGCTCTCAGCAAGTTAAATATCCCATTGCAACAGCTCTTAATGAGTGGTTCGTTGGTGATTAGTTGCTTAGACTACTTTTTCGGTACCTATCCAAACAGTCCTAATCCGGCATCATGTGGCTATTAAAATCCACGGCACACCCCTAGCTAGCACCTTTTATGATTTATTGTTAGATAATTTGCCGTTTTCGGGACGTTAAACAACAATCAAGCAATCAAAACTACATAGGTAAATTTATTTTTTTCAAATTTTATTAAGTGTACGGATGCGTAGATACGTTTAATGATAAGAAAAATTTTGATTTTGTAAAGTTGACAGTATCACGTATTTTGCATTACAATCATAGATGCAATCAACAGATGTGACAATACCACATTAAATTTGAGCGACAATATCATATGCAAATTTATGCGTTATCTGCCTCTTACCACATTGATTTAGTGTCGATTAATAATTCCATTGTATACCCCAAGCACAAAGTGATCAAATTTAGTAATTTAAATTTCAAGATTCCTATGGCTATGAGCATGCAGTAATGTCTCTTAATAACAAAGAGTAAAAGATCATAAAAATTATAAATATCAGTCAGACAGCTGTATTGCATCCAGGAAAAAGGTCCCTATCTTGAGAAACGGATTTGTAATTATAAGATGCAAAAATGATTTTCGATTTCACACTTGATTCCATAATTCAGATATTTTAAATACAAGAATTAAGAACGCATAGGAAAATCAAAGAAAAAAAGGATAACTCTTACATAAGTGACACAATTGGTAAATAATTTCAATACTGAATATTGAAAATTTTCAGCATGACCGAAAAAATATAATTTATTGCTGTAATACTCTTAAGTTTAATAATAGTTTGTTTTTTTCTCAGCTGGTAGTCTGACTTCTACAAACACTTCATATCTAATTTGAATCATTTAGTCACGTCTCTTTAAAACAAAGCAAACGTTACTAAACTGTCAACCAAACGAGATCAAACTATCAAAATCATTAGATTTGTCTCCCGTTAACCAGAAAAATGCTAATTATGATTATACTCATAATTTGTAGAACAGAATTTTTAAAAACTTTATTGCACAATGTTTGGATAACGTTTTCTCATATCCGGGACAATGGTATCCATGGTTTTAACGGATCGAGATTTCTCTGTCTTACACCGGCGGGTGGAAGACAAGCTACACGCATTTATTCCCACCAAATTCATTTTTTATTGATATGTTATCGTAATATCGATTAAATTATAAGTTTAATTTATTCGGAAAATTATAATAGGCCTTTTATAATAAAAAATGTTGAAAAAACGTTTATTGTTGTATTTTGATTGTGTAAACACTCCGATTTTTTAAAAGCGCAAACTTTTGCACGCGCTCATTGTGACGTTGCATTATGGAAACAATTGCGTTCAGCGAGTGTGTGAATATTAACGATACAAAATGTGAGAAAAAAGAATAAACACCATCGAAAGTTCAAGAGGGAAAATCTCTGACACTCTCTGGTAAGATTTCTTTCGTTCTCTGACTTGAGAACGATAGAAATCTTACCCTCGGTGTCTGAAATTGTCTTGTCTTGTACTTCTATTTAGTCTTCTTTATATCTTTTTAAGTGACCGAAGACAGTCCTGTTTAGTTTTCAGGTGCTGTGATATTGAGGCTAGGTCATCAATGTCACCAAATGTACAAATTTAAAATTCTTAGAAGATTTTCAATTGTTGAAAACCAGTAAGTGTTTCCTTGTGCCAATTAAAAACTAAGAGACGAAATTAAATCATCTTAATTTGGTCCTTATTTTTTTTGTCTAAAGCCAAGACAGGTTGCAAATAAAATAACAAATAATTTTTTTTTTCAAAAATTGGTTCCTCGGTTCTTTTCATAATAGATATTAAAAACTTATCAGCTTTCATTTCGCGAAAAACGTCAAGTCGGGAAGCCTAAGTAAACAAAACATTTTCTATAGACATAGAGTTTTTTTAGTGCAATTTGTCCCTGTAAATCGCATGCTTATTTATCAGTTTATGCAATTCAAATTACACCTGCCAGAAAATGTTAATCAGAACAATTTAGTAGATTATGCTTTGTATCACAGGCACATTGGGCATTCTTCTCTCTTGACTCTACAACACCCCCCCTTTTTTTTTCCCAAAATTTTCAAAAAAAAATTT
>JAULBM010034708.1:0-10967 GCA_032357055.1 Geukensia granosissima
AACTAGCCATATTGAACATGGCTTACAATACAAAATAGAAGCCTGATGTTACATAGCCTAATTGGTAAGTGCAACCTATGTTTAAAATATGTTGGATAAAAAAAATCTGAGTATAATGAGGCTCATTTCAGTAGTCAGCATCAGAACAAAATCATCTGTTAAATCTGCTATATGTTACCTTGTAGCTGTCAAATCTTTGTCCTTCTTCTTCTTCTTTCCTTTCTTTCCACTTTTCTTTCCTTTCTTCTTCTTCTTTTTCCCTGATTTCTTACCTTTACCTTTTTTACCTTTGTCTCTATCAACAGCCTATAATATAACATTACAAGAGTTTTACATGTGGCTGAATATATATTTATATCTAGAACCAAATATAATATTGCATTTGAAGGGTTAATTGATTATTTGATAGTTTACTGACGATGCCTTAGCAGATATTTGTGACCAACAAATCAAAATTATTGCAGGCAAACCTTCAAATAAAACAATGTTAACTCCATTCTATATAATGAAAAAAATTGCCTTAATCAGACATTTTAAAATATGAAATAAACATCTGTACTTGTGCTATAACATTAAACATTTAGTTGTTTTAGTTCCTTCACAATGTTGTGACCAATTGTTGACCAGCAAACAAAACTCATGCACAAGAATTTTAGCAGAGCAATCACAAACTGTTAAATCGTTTTTATATCAGGTCTGCAGGATGATATAGATTATATTTATAAATTAAGACAATATTAATCATCTGAACTTACACTTGAGTACTCTAATTTACGAACAATGCCTAAAAATTATAATTTCTATTCTTGCATTACAATCATATTCAATGGC
This sequence comes from Geukensia granosissima, assembly GCA_032357055.1. Taxonomy (NCBI): domain Eukaryota; kingdom Metazoa; phylum Mollusca; class Bivalvia; order Mytilida; family Mytilidae; genus Geukensia; species Geukensia granosissima. Next base: position 832 of record JAULBM010034708.1, read on the forward strand.
AATTAGTTCATATCTATTTACTAATGAAGTTATTACTGCAATTAAATGATATTTTCTATTGCATGTTTAATTTTAATTCAAGTTTGAAGCAAACAAGATAGTCATGCTTCATGCCTAAGGGCTTTAATAATGAACACATGTCAACACCCTAGCACAAACAAACTGTAAAAGACCCCAAAAATAAAATCTGATGATGTTCAAATATAACAACTATCGACCAAACAAGTTAACAATGCAAAACAAGTCATTCTAAAACATTAAAACAACAACATCCCCTAGATTACAGGTTCCTGGCTTAGGACGGGCACATGAAGTATGTGGCAGGGTTCACCATAGTTATTTAATATTTGTGTTCAATGCTTACAGCTTTAAGATTTTTAAGTTCAGCTCTCATCAGTTCATCTACTTGTAGTCTGATTTCTTCCTCCACTTCTTTCCTTTTCTGTTCTTTGATAAGTTCAGCATCATGTCTCTGTGAAAAATTTTCCTTCTCATCTCTGGTTGCCCACACCCCTGTTAAATATGCATTATATGATTACAGTTTGGTAGCTGAGTGTTTTTGTTGGATTCAGATAATAATCGACATGACTGTCCACACCCCTGGTTAATATGCATTACATTACATAATTATAATTTGATAGATTAGTGTTACTGTTGGATTTAGACATTAATTTACAAGATTGCCCACATCCCTGTAAAATAGGCATTAAATGATTATAGTTTGATAGATGAAGTGTTATTAGAAAAATGTTTTTTTCAATACCAGATGAGAAAAAAAATCCAATCCCATTTTAAGATTATTCAAACAGATAGAGGCATTCTTTGCTGTATTCCATAGGAACATTGCTTTGTGTTTTGTTCCTTTGAGTAAAATCATCAGTATATTTACCTTTATAATCTTCATGACCATCCTTTATAGCTGGTACAAAACTGGATTCCTGCATCTTCCATCCCTCTTCCTCTTCCTACAAATAGTCATATGTAATTTTACATTATGTTTTAACTCTAAAGCAACAAAAATTTGTAATAACTTTACCTTCATTTGAATTTATTTTTACAATAGCAAAGTCACACTGCAGCTTTCAGACTAATCTTTACTGTCATAGATTCAAAATCCTGGAAAATAATAATTCAACAATTCAAGGAAGCTTCTTTTAAGATTAAGTAGCCCCACCTGATGGTACATGCCAAAATCAATTGACATTTTCTGCTTCCTTGAAGTCACACAACATCAGCCAGACTTCCAAAGAATTTCTAGAGGTTTTGATATAGATAAAGGAGAACTGGTTTAATTCTATGAAGCAGCTATTCAAAACATATAAAATACAAAGATCAGTAGATTGCCATAAGGTCTTCTAACTTGTCTGGCTGAAAATCAAGCATGAATACCTAATCAAAGTTTATACTTTTTAGAAAGAGAACTCTGTATATTAACACATATAGTTTTCTAAAACTGATAGGCATCCTACCAGTCCCACTTTTGGTATATTGATTAAATTTAGACATATAACTGTTATTTTATTTTTATTTTCAGTGTTAGATTGCACAAAAATGCATAGATGCCAGCCATTTCTTTTTGTTTTCTGAATGATCTTTAGAAAATCTATATGTGAGCAAATAGTTATGTACAAGAACTGCTACTTGACCTAAAAAAACAAAAAAACTGAATAGACAGTTACTTCAAATGAGACTTTTAACAAAATAGAATCATGTAATAATGTACCATTATTTTTTTAAAAAATGGAGACTTACATCATCATCTCCTCCCTTTTTCCCTTTCCCTTTCTTTCCTTTTTTGTCCTTCTTTCCTTTTTTCTCCTTCTTATCTTTTTTCTTGCCTTTCTTGTCTTTTTTCTTGCCACCACCTTCTTCCTGTAAATATCACAAACATATACATCTTGCTTTCCATCCAGGAACAAACCCCAAACTTGCAACAAGAAAATTATTTTATCATAATAGACCTGTTATCTTTTGTTCACCTTTTAAAGGTAAAAATCCAATTCATTCCTGTTCAAACCAAATATCAAACTTATATGTTACACCAATCTTAATGATAAAAATAAAATTTATCCAATAACTTCAAAAACAGAATAAAAAATGATATAAAGAATTTGTCATAATTCAACATTTTTTCAACAAAATTTTAAAAGAATGTTTAATATAAAATATATGAGATATGGCATGTTGTCCATGAGACAGCCATCCACCAAATAACAGTTGTTATTAAACTTCTACAGGCCTCATTACAGTTCTCAATAATCACTTTTGTCTTTTTTTAAATTTTATAATTATAGTTTTATATTAACAAGTTACAACAACAATGAAATGGAGACATTCTGGGTAGACGAGAGCAGTACAAGTATTAATAAATTATTTATTAATTTTTATATTCATAATATGAAAAAAATACAAAAAATCTAAATATTGTACTGCACTTTGTCAAATGTAAAGTTTTGTGTGGGATTTTATTTTGTCAATTGCAAGCATTTTTACAATGTATATGATTGTGTAATAAGATGTGCACTGGATTTTGCAAGTATTTATTTTAAACAAAGGAAATGGATTAAAACAAAATTATTTTTTATGATTACAAATAATAATAACAGGACCAGAGGTAACATTCAATATAAAATTACCAATACCTGAATATGAGATTCCCTTCTTTGCTAATTGTTAAGCAATAAAAAATAATCAAATGAATTTAGAGCAATCTTACTAAAATAGAAAAGCTTAAATTTTCAAAAATATTTACTGGTTACATTACATTTTTAAAAACGTTTCATGCATAGTTGTCAGATCTCCCATTTGAAAAAGAATTGGCAAAATTATTTAATTCTTCAATATGATTAAAGACTTAATGTGAATCAAAGCAGAACCTATTATTATTCAAATCTCAGTATATTTAGAACCGATGACCTTCTTGTTTATTCTATAAGTTTAAAGGTACAAAAAAATTTATATTAATCCTTTACTTCTACCCTACTCTCAAGAAAAGTACACATACCTTTTCTTTCATTTCAGCCTCAAGTTCTTCAGGACTTTTTTCTTTGAATATGAGTGCTGATCCACCATCATCCTCATCTGGGAATTCTGGGAACTTTCCAGTAGCATCTCTGAATTAAAATAATTTATTTAACTGTATAGCAGTATAATATTCGATTTTAATGCAACTAAAATTTAGTGTGCAAGCACTTGTGCATTATAGCATTACAAACATGACATCATTAATGACACTCATGCAGTTTGAAAGGTTTCTTCAATGCTTTTCTATACACTATAAAAGGATAATTGCAATAATAAAAATAAATTCTAAAAAAGCAATAAATCTACAATAGTTTATCGTAAAGTAGTACCACAATATTTTTCTTTAAACTATTCTATACACAAACAAAACAAGAAGTAAAGGACTCCTATTTCCTAACATATTTGTTACAAAAGCAACAAAAACATTATATCTTGTTTTTAAAATACCCTTCAGTACATTATTACTATCTCTTCTCATCAGCATTCAGATTACCTGCACTCAATAAACCATTGTCGGATTTGATCCATCATTGATTCTTTGATATCTGGTCCTTCAGATTCTTTTATTTTTTCTTTGATTTGAACTAATGCATTCTGGTACTCAACCTCATAGTTTGTTTGTTTTACTCTCCTCTCTGTTTCCCTTTTCAATGCCAATGCTTCGTGGGTATTTTTTAGATTGGCTGGTCTAGGAGGTGGGGCCTAAAATGTTAAATATTTCCTCTGTTAATCATAAAATCTATCAACTAGTGTATAACATCTTAGTGGAAGTACTTCTAAGGAATTGATGCAAATTTGACATGGCAAAGAAATTTTCCTTTTTCCTGTTTGTCTTTTATCGTGTTCATGGTGTTGTCTCCCCTGCATTGTAATGATAATTGCACTTCATTAAATTCATTTCTCTTAATAACCTGAATAAAATGTATATGTACAATGCTAAACACCCCATATTGAAATTAGTTTTTGGTCATTATGCTTGATTCTTAGACTTGCACTTCTTATCTTCTATATTCACCTCTAAAATTTAATTTCAAATTTTAAGTAATATAGAGAAATTATCTTTGGGGAACTTTATTGTTTATTTTTATCTTCTCTTTAATTCATGTATACGGAAGATGAATTAAAATTTATCAAACAATTAGTTTTTTTAAAAGGATTAGTAGAAAATTGCATGCAGTAAAACTGAAAGAAAAAGGTATAAAAAGGGTCAATCCACTCTAGTGTGGTCCTGTGTATACTATTTTTGCATACCATTCCAATAAACATCATTTCCTCTTCTCTATCACGTTTTGTCTTTCTTCTCTGGGCAAATCCTTTCCAGACCTAAAAAGAAATATATAATAATATCATTACTCACAATATTCATTATTTTTAATAGCATTTATGATATCATACAATTTTTTAAAGTAAAAAATAAAATAAAAAGAACAACAGCTGGGTTTTGCGTCTCCAGAATCCTTTTGTGGATACCAACTGAAATGCATGGTTGTAATAAAAATCTCCGGGTTTAACATAAATGAAAACCTAATAATATAGCAACAACACTTCCAGAAATGCTATGTCCAGTTTTTATTGACCAACATGTTTTTGTGCATAGGCTACCATCATCAGTGTACAATAATTAATCTTGATCACCCTAATGTACAAAATCTTGAACTGTATCAGTTACAGATGTCAATGAACTTGTTGCTCAGTTACAATTAAATTTGTGAAGTAAAAATAGAAAGTCAATTCAATTTGTTAAGTAAAAGGAGACAGTCAATTAAACTTGTTAAGTAAAAATAGAAAGTCAATTAAAGTTGTTAAATAAAAATAGAAAGTTATTTACAGTTAGTACACAATAAACTTTAATAGTCTCTTCCAATATATTTACAGAATTATTTTGGGTTATAAATAAAAAAATTTAAGGTTTTCAATTCAAGTGATAGATCATGAAGATAATTTTTATTTGTGACAAAGTTTGGTTTTGGACCTGAATATGGTACATAGTTACAATTAGCAGCTTAAGCATGGAATCAGTTGCAGCTATAACCTGTTATTTATCTGTCAGATTTACAATCTTACCTGTGACTTTAAAAATGGGCAACTTACTAATCCAGCAAATTCGTTTTGTTTTTTTTAATTAAACTATAACATAAAAAAAACAAAAATAAATTAACAAAAATTAAGATCTTACTTTTTGAATTCTAACTGCAGCAACATCTGGGTCTAATGTTGGAGCACCTGTTCGTCTTGCATTTTTTTCTTGGATTTCCTGCAGTTTTATTTCCTTCATGAATTTGGCACGTAATCTGCCTTGTCTGGCCCTCTCGTGGATTTGTATGATATGTATGGCTTCTTCAAATGACATTTTTATCTCTTCTTTACGCTGAAATTTACAAATTAGACAATGATACTTCCATTTCATGCAATTTTTGAAAGATTTAATAATAGGATATTTTTAGCCCCTTCAATTAATCATGAATAAAGTTAAAATAATCTTTTTTGGTAATAATACATGTTTATTAAAACCAAAACAATATTGGCATAAAAGGTGGCTTAAAGCATCAATGTCTGCTGTCATCTTATTTTATGTTGTGGCTTTAATATCTGCAGGTTTTATCAATTAATGTAAAATTAGTGGAGATTTTGGTGCTAAAAAGGCAAATTGGCAAATACAATTCAAAACATTATGTATAAATGTGTTTTTAAAATTGCATGCTTAAATAAAATAAACCTTAAGTTATTAAAATTGCAAGTTTTGCTGCCAGATGTAGTGAAGAATAAAAAGAACATGATAATTGTTAGACATTTTTACTTTTGATAAACATTAATGCCACTCATCATTCAAATTAATTTGTTAATAAAAAGTTGTATTGAGGAAAGGTATACATCTCAGTAAAAATTATTTATGTGCATACAATATGAAATAACTGCTATTCCATGTTAAAATCCATTATAGTTGGTGCCATTTTGCCATGACTTCAGATTTCATTTTGTGGGGATAAAAAATCTTGTCAAGACTTAAAACATTTGAAACCTTGATCCTTCCATTTTAAATTATTAAAACCAGAGGCTCCCAGGAGCCTGTCATCCCTCAACTGTCATTTGAATTAGTTATGGTTGAATAGCACAAGCAAGTTCGGCTGAGGCAGTCATATTGGTTGCCGGAAGCCAGATGCAATTCTGAAAGGAACCCATCTTGGGACCATTTCACCAAAGATTGGTTCCAATGGAGTTAAGTTTCAGATGAGAAAATATTTTTTATGAATTTCCCATAGGGTCCTACGTCATGTTAAGTTGGGCCAAGGTAGCTGTCTTGGTTGACGTATGTGTTAATTCTGATAGAAATTCTCGTGGGAACAATTTCAACAAAGTTAAGTGCCACTGGAGGAAGTAGATCGAGTCAAGAATATTTTTTTCATAAAATTTTCATATGGGCCTATGTAAAATTAAGTTCGGCTGTGGTGGTCATCTTGGTTGGCGAGTGAGGTCATCAGAAAAAATTCTGAAAGAGACCCAACTAGGAATCATTCCACGAAGGTTTGGTTCCAATTGAGCAAGTAGTTCCAGACTTGTAATTTTTTTTTCATGAATTACCATAGGGTTCTATGTAAAAGTATGTTCGGCTGTGGAGGCCATCTTTGTTGGCGGGTGGGATTATCTGAAATAACTATTTAGGGGACCAACTTTGACCATTCCACCTTAATAAGTTTCTTATTGTGCAAGCAGTTCAAGATAAAAAAATTATAGTTTCCCATAGGGTTCTATGTAACACTTAGTTCGGCTGGGGTGGCCATCTTGGTTGGAGATTGGAAATGCTGGACACAATTTTGGAAGGAGACCACAGAAGAATCATTTCAGTAAAGTTTGGTAAAGATTAGCACAATAGTTTCATCCCCCTTTTTCTATTTATTTTGTTTTGAGGTCGGGGTCATTTGACACAATTTAACGGGAAAGGACCACACAAGGACCATTCCAGCCAAGTTTCGCTAAGATTACGGATCAGGTCATCTGATACCATTGTGAAAGAAGACCACCTAAGAATCATTTCAGTAAACTTTGGTAAAGATTAGCTCAATAGTTAAAGAGGAGAAGATTTTTGAAATTCATCCCCCTTTTTCTATTTTTACCCTGGAGGCAATTTTGTTTGGAGGTCGGGGTCATTAGACATTGGACACAATTTTAGTAAAGGACCACCCAAGGACCATTCTAGCCAAGTTTGGCTAAGATTGGCTCAATACTTTCAGAGGAGAAGATTTTTCAAATTTCATCCCCCCTTTTTTAGCCTGGCGGCCATCATTGGATTACGGATCAGGTCATCGGACACAATTCTGAAAGAGGACCACCTAAGGATCATTTCAGTAAAGTTTGGTAAAGATTAGCACAATAGTTTCATAGGAGAGGATTTTTGAAATTCATCCCCCTTTTTTCTATTTTTAGCCAGGAGGCCATTTTATTTGGAGGTCGGGGTCATTGGATAAATTTTAGTAAAGGACCACTTAAGGACCATTCCAGCCAAGTTTGGCTAAGATTGGCTCAATACTTTTAGACGAGAAGATTTTTGCAAATTTCATACCCCCTTTTTTCTTTTTTAGCCTGGTGGCCATCTTGGATTACGTATCAGGTCATCGGACACAATTCCGAAAGAGGACCTCCTAAGGATCATTTCAGTAAAGTTTGGTAAAGATTAGCAATATAGTTTCAGAGAAGAAGATTTTTGAAATTCATCCCACTTTTTCCTATTTTTAGCCTTGAAGCCATTTTGTTTGGAGGTCGGAGTCATTGGACAAAATTTTAGTAAAGGACCATTCCAGCCAAGTTTGGAAAGATTGGCACAATACTTTCAGAGGAGAAGATTTTTCAAATTTCATCCCCCCTTTTTCTATTTTTTAACCTGGCGGTTATCTTATATTACGGATCAGGTCATCGGACACAATTTTGAAAGGACCACCTAAGGATCATGTCAGTAAAGTTTGGTAAATATTAGCACAATAGATTCAGATGAGAAGATTTTTTGAATTCATCCCCCTTTTTTCTATTCTTAGCCTGTCGGCCATTTTGTTCGGAGGACGGGGTCATCGGACACAATTTTAGTAAAGGACCATTCAATGACCATTTTAGCCAAGTTTGATCAAGATTTACTCAATACTTTCAGAGGAGAAGATTTTTAAAATTTCATTCCCCTTTTTTCTATTTTTAGCCTGGTGGCCATTTATTAGAAGGTCGGGGTCGTTGGACACAATTTTGAAAGAGGACCAACCAAAGACCATCCCCCAAAGTTTGGTCATAATTGGCTGAGCAGTTTCAGAGGAGAAGATTTTTTTGTAATTGTGAACGGTCGACGGACGACGGACGCCAAGTGATGAGAAAAACTCACGTGGCCTTTCAGGCCAGGTGAGCTAAAAAGGTGATACATCCCAACCGTCAAATTATAGACCAATTTCTTTGATTAGTTGTGTTGGGAAAGTAATGGAAAGAGTTGTTTACAAACATGTTTACAATCATATCCATAAATGTAAACTTTTATAAGAGTATCAGTCTGCATGGTTTCTTACCAAAACATTCAACGGTGCATCAACTGATAGAAATGTATAACTGTATCTTTAACTCTTTAGAAAAAAATAGCTGTTTTGTATTCTGTGATTTTTCAAAAGTCTTTGATAAAGTTTGGCATAGGGGGTTATTACATAAAATGACTGCATATTCGCGGAAATGAATTAAATTGGCTTGATAGTTATCTTCAAGGAAGAAAGCAAAGGGTAATAATTAAAAATTCATCATCAGCATTGCATGATGTTTCTGCAGGTGTACCACAGGGAGCTGTTTTGGAACCTCTTCTCTTTATTATTTATATAAAAGATATTGCTGAAAAAGTTATTTAATCGTGTAGACTTTTTGCAGAAGACACTTCCTTCAGTTTCCCGAGTCATGATGAATTACAAATTAAGTCTATGATCGATCATGATCTAAGAGAATTGAATGAATGGTCTAAGAAATGGCTAATGAGCTTCAATCCAAACAAGACGGAAATAATGATGTTCTTTAATACAGCTACTCCTAATTTACATTTCTTTCTCAGTGGACAAGATATACCAATTACTAACTCATATAAACATTTGGGGGTAACGTTCAGTAATGATGCAAAATGGAATGTTCACATCAAGAATTTTGTATCTACAGTGAGCAAACATAGTAATGTTCTTCGCAAGTTAAAATATAAAATCTATAGAACTTCTTAAGAAAACCTATATCTAGTATACATAAAACCGATATTTAAATATGCAAGCGAGGTATGGGACAATTGTGGGGTGGTAAATGCAAATAAATTAGAACAGTGGCAGCTCGAAACTGCTAGGATTATTACAGGACTACCTGTTTTTACTAACTCTGGACTTGTTTATAAAGAATTAGGATGGGAGACTTTAGCCGAAAGAAGACAAAAACGTAACTTCAAATGTTCTACAATATCCAAAATAAATCTGCACCAGAGTATCTTTGTAAACTAATTCCTTCTTATATACAGAGTACTACAATATATCCACTTCGAAATGGTAATGATATCATAGTTCCTTTTTGAAGGCTATCTCTCTCACAAGTGAATCGTTTATTGCCGCCACTATTAAAAAAAGGACTGACTTAGATCCCCGAATCCGCAAGAGTGAATTCAAAAGACATAACGTATCTGTTAAAACTGTACCCCATTATTTTTCTTAATAAGAGGCCCAAAATTAAATATCATATTAACACAAATTAGAGGCTTCGCATCATTTTTTAAACTATTATTTATGTAAGGTAAATGTGGTATTCAACCCTTCGTGTCATTGTGATGTCAGACTAAATCTATTAGATAATCTCACCTGGCTACCAGATGCTTGCTTTGTTGATCTGAATCTTTTAAAGTGTGGTAATAGTGATTTCTCAGCAGAACAGAACGAACTGAAATTTAAACATGTTTTCAACTTCATAAAGAAAACAAAGAGATTCCTGATTACATAAGTAAACCTTATTTTGAAATGTGCTGTTTCCGCACCCACCACTATCCCGTCTCTTCTAAACCTCCTTCTGTTTTCCTTTCTTATTTATATGTATATGTATAGTGAATAATATATATGCCTGCTCATAACTAGTTT
>JAULBM010034719.1:0-10967 GCA_032357055.1 Geukensia granosissima
ATATATAAAAATGGTTGACATAAACATACCAAAGATTGTCAAAAGTTATGTCCCTTAACATAGGTCTACTCCCTTAAGTGTTCATTTTTTTAAAGGTCCCATGTTGCTAGTTTTCTGTGAAGTATTTTTGTACTGTCGTTTTCCCCAGACCTGTTTTTATGGTTATGGTATGGAATACATTTTTGTTTCGAGCAGATTATTATCTTCAGTTTTTAATGGACCAATTTCATGAGTTAATCTGTTTCAGGTTGTTACATTTATTTTATTATATGTGTATTGTGTTGATTCCTTCAACGTTCCAACCATTGTTTTTGAATTGTTGCTTTCTTAAACATTCTTCCCAACCGCGCGATCTTAAGCTATTTAACATGTTTAAGTTACCTTCGAAAAAATACAACATTAAAAAGTTCAGACAAATTTTGGACCTAGCTGTTTAGCCAGCCTTTTTGCCGCATTTTTTTGTTTGTCTTTCATACGGAGCAAAGAGTAGTTGATATGACTTTCTGCAACATTTTATTCTGTGTTGCAAAAATATTCTTTACATTTTACCAAAAACGCGAAAAGGTCGTTCACTACGTGCAGTCAACATATATGTAGTTAAATCCAGACTTTTTGGTTGTGTACGACGGCCATTTTCTTATGCATATTGTAAAATTAATGAAGTTTTTAAGAAACAGTTTCAACGTAAAAGAAAAAATATATGTAAAAGGTGTTGTTACTCCCTTCAGAATTTCAGACTTAATTGATATTTAAAACCTAATAAAATACATAATTAAAAGGGGATTTCAATAGATCATATTTATAAAACCTAATTACGGTTAGGTAAATACGGATACATATGCGGATTCAAGATAGATGTAAAAGGTCTAAACTTCAGTGTAAGTTGCCCAAATGAGAGATCAAGAGTGCATTATCCAATGAGACAAGACAAAATCGATGCAGACTAAAAGATGAAACGAAAACAATAAGAACAAAGGATTGGAATCCACAACGTTAATTCCTTTGCAAAACAAGAATGGGATCGGCTTCTCGTGACGGATAATCACCCCCTGTCGTGCACGCACCATCCGCCATGGAATCACATAAATCGTATGCGGGTTAACGCGTATTATGTTAAAGGCAAAAGAAAAAGCATCGACACAGTGGAATATTATAAAGTATTATATAGAAATATTTTGACCTTCACATAAAGAACGTCATCCTGAAATTTATGCACTTGCAGCTAAGGATTTTGAATGGTAATATTATCCCAAATAATTCTAACGGTCATAAAGTCTATGTCAATCAGCTGAAATGACCCCTCAAATAGCAATAAAAATAAATTTAAATAAACTTCGGCAGTGATTTTCAGTTCCATTGGATAAGCACTTTAATACATATCAATGTCTAAATCAACCTACATATGACTTAGGATCCTATGTTAAATTAACTTTCCTCTTAGTTGTGGTCATAGTGGTTGATCGGTGTTTATTCGAAAGGAATTCCGAGAATCGAACACCTGATAAACATTCTGATAAAAACTTCCAAAAACAGAAGGTTCAAAGAAAAGATAACCTATAAAAATAATATCTTTTCTATTTTTTTTATTTTTAGTTCAACGGCCATATTGGATTGAAAACGGGATTACAGTTGATATTTTAGGTAAAAATTCAAGGCCCAAAAATGTGTTCTGATTTCCCATTTAAAGATCTTTAAGTTACGTTTGACAGATGGACGGACGGTACGCCAAATGATGGAAAATCCGGTGATATCTGCAAACCATTAATTAAGTTTCAATGATTAAAATATACCACAAACCAATATTAGCTCATATTCGAAAGAAAAAGCAACAGTAATAACTCCTTTGATATGTTCAGAGAAGTAAAAATTTTAACCAGTATTTTAACATTTTTCTATTTTAATAAACAAGACTAAATATTTGAAGCAAACGGTAAAGAAGTGTGTATATCTATCGTTCTTAATAACCTCTCTCAAGTTTTCGCCGATCGAATCCGATTAGGCAGTAGAAAGACAAAGGAAAGAGCAAATCTGAAATAATGATCATATGCATTGTTTTACAACAGCTGTACAAAAGTGATAACTATAGACATGCAAAGGAGTTCAAACACAGTAAGTACAAATTCATTTTCTATTTATGTACATATTACAAGGAAGATACAAGTTATAATAAATATTGTGTAACAGGTGCCTACATTTTTCATTAAAATTCTTAGTACTTTTTCCTTTGTCATTAAATTAGTCATAACATTTTCCTTAAATATCTATAATAACGCAATGACACTTTCTGTTTTTTTCTGCATTCTGTCTCAAAAGTTTTTTTACTGATATTTCAGTTAAACTAGCGATCGTTTGAATTTAACGGTTAAAATTTAGAAAATTGCTGAAAAAAGCTTAAAATTTCTCAAAGTACTCTCTGTAAAGGTCCGCGTCCACTACAATTGTTCAATCAAATTTGTGCACAATTCGTAAAATTTCAGAATGCATATGTCGAAAATTCTCAAAACTGCTTATGTAGAAAATTCACAAAAATACATATCTTTGAGACAATGTGCAATTTCTCAAATGCAATATGCGCTCCGTTACTAATCTTTAAAAAAAATAATTGGAGGACTTCAAACTGTTACGCTGCTATTTTTCGGTCTCAAGCTAAACGGGTAACATTCGGGGATGGCGGGATTTAACCAAAAGAATAATTAAAACAGTACGAGGACATGTTAAAACCGCGGTCGGGAGGAAGGTGGAGGCCGTGGCTCGTGTTACACGCATCGGTACAAGGATAATGCCGATTTTTTAGCAGTTGATAACAAATTCTTGGGAGGAAAACGTCTGCTAGGATTTCTCTTCACAATTTTTTCAGGGTCGGAAAGGGTTGGGTGTGGCGAATGATATCATTTTAAAAAAGCTAAAAACTCGTGAAATGGTCATGCATTTTCATCTATTGGATTCAACTAATTTTTCTGTGTTATCGCTCGCACGATGTATTTCATCCTCGCTGGACTGATATATATTCCATTAATACAGGTAATTGTAAAATCACGTTTTCTATCTCATTCTACTACTGAGTAATGCCGGGAAATAAAATACATGTCAACAGGCACTCATTTAATACATTTTGAAGGCTATCTCTCGAAAAATATATACCACAGTTAATTCTTTCCATCGTTCAGCTTCTTACAGTGCTGTCTACAAGGTCTGCGTCAAATGCAACTGTTTAATCAAATTTGTGAACAGACTCGTTAAATTTCAGAAACTTCTGTTTTTAACGGGAAAAAACTATATATTTTTTTCTCAACTATTCGTTGAAAAATACGTATATTAAAATGAACTCACTAAACTTATTGATCAAAGATTAATTTTCTCAAACATTTTTTTAACTCACGTCAAATGAAAGATTTTAAGACCGCCGTTCTTCGTTCCGTGAAAGAAGCCGTGAAGATAAAATCAGGGTCTCCAATCTAAAGACGCTCTAGATAGAGGCGTTAAACATGGCTATAAAGGATAACGAAAATGTTCAGCTAAAGGGAGCCAAATGACAGTGCTGACAGCGATGGCGACTTCAAAGAACATCTGAAAACATACAAATAAAACTTCCGACTGACGACAAATAGATAGGATAACAAGATTATGGTGCCATTTAAGGGAGCAGAGATTCCAATAGAATATTTGTTTATTCTCAAATAAAAACCCCTTTAAGGGCAACCAAAAAATTACAAATTTCAATGCTTTTAAAAAAAACAATTCAACGCCATTAACTTTAGTTTTTAAACTTCTTTGCGACCGCCTCGGTGAGGTAAGAGTTAGCGTGCTCGCCTCGAGTGCAGAAGATCGTTGGTTCGATCCTTGGCCGTGTCAAACAAATAGATTATAATTGGAATCGCTGGTTCTCCGCTAATCATGCAGCAGTTAGGTACGACTTGTCCGCCCAGAGTCAGAATAATGTGTCTGGATAGTGTGACAGGTTTTCATGAGGACTGTTTCTTTTGTGAGCTAGCTCGTTAAAAAATCCGGCTCAGCCTGTCGATATAGTATAAAGCAGGGTTAATTCATCAACATCATTCATTAATATGATCCCGTCCTGAATATGCTTGAAATAATAGCCGTTGTGCGTTAAGAAACATTCAATCAGTCAATCAATTTCTCACCCGCTTTTTTCCTGTACGCCACGCCCTCACCCGCTTTCGCATTTTTTACAAGTCTTCCCGAAAGCAGTCGTTCCCCGCTTTTAATTTTATCCTTGATTTGTAACAGAGTTCATTTTGGTTTGTGGAAATGCATATTGTCTCTAAAGATGTTTGTCGGAGATTTAAGTTAAATTATTAGTCGTTTTAATCAAACAGTTTAAAAATATTTTAGCATATGTAAAAAAATATCACAAAAAATTAACTTTTGAGACAAAGTGCAAATTTTCTACTGGTAAAACAAAAATAAGTTGACCTCTTCTCGGAATGATGCTAACCCGGATTATAGTTTAAGGGTTCCAAGACAAGTGTTGCGCGCAGGAAAGGGGATGCTCACCGTTCATGACTCCTGATTCCACTACTTTTTATAGGAGTTCATGGATTCCTTCCGGATTTGACACTCCTGATTTTGACATCCTGATTTGACACTTATTTTGAGTGGTGCGCGCTAGACATGAGATCTCAACAGGTCAAACCAAAATGCGAATTGGAATTTTTAAGTGAAGCTGTTTAGGTTTTGATACCAGTAGAGTTTCTCGTCCCTAATAATTAATACTAACAAGTTTCTCATTACGTGGCCTCGTCCAGTGCTCTGTTGGTACTTATGTCGGAAAAGTTTTCAAACAACATTTCTGATTACCCAAACCTAAACCATATGCAATGTTTCGTCCTTTTAAATATGTAAAATATGTGTGGCTAATAACTTAGGGTCATCTATTGATATTAGGCTCTCACATGAGTAACATCTATTTTGTTTGTAGTTCACATCCTCACCATGAGCCATTTTTGGAACCAGGGTTGATTTGTATGTCTGAATAATTGTGTTTTCCGGAAACATCACGTATAGTAGATTGCACTTCCAACCATAAACCATTTCTTATCTTATTCATAATAAATATTGGAGATTTTAATATAGGTTCATAGCAGTTAATATACCTTCTGTTCGTACTTTTTCCTTGTGTTTTAGCTACCATTTTTTCAATGTCAACAACATCAAGATAAGCAAAAACATCTTCTTAATCTATGACTGTTGAAAAGAGAATAAATATTCAATTTTATTTTTAATCATAATTTTATCTTCCATTCATCCATCCTTTTTAAAATAATAAGGAAAAAGCGATTATACCAAAAGGGTAGACAGAAATGTGTACGTCAGAAGACACGCAAGATAATGCCAACAAAATAAAGCTAACGTCAATCGTAGTACAGAAACTAAAGCTGGAGTACCAGAATAAGTCATAAAAAAATTAATATGATATTTCTTGTAACAAAACTAAGGTTAACCAAAGCTTTTATTTTTTTTGGTAAAGTTTTGAAAGGGGAAATGTTCTGATGCTATTGCAAGAATACAGGGACCTTACATTTAAGGCACTCTAACTGATCTTTGAATAATTATCAAATCAACATTTAATTCACGCCACCTATAGAAAGGCTAAATTCACAGAAACTTTAAAGCCCACTTTTTTGCTGTTGACAAAATAAGCGTTAGTAACTTGGCAGATACTTATGTAATGTATCTTGTTAAGATAATGACCACCAAAACAAAAAATCAAATCCTTTTTAAAATAAGTCTTGGCTAGAGATCAAAATGTCTGACTACACATTATGGTTTGCTGCATGGCATACAATGTATTAATTTAGTGTCAAAGAATTCAATGATGGTATAAGTTTATCAGAAATATAAAAAATAGGAGATGTGGCATGATTGTCTATGAAACAAATATTCACCAAATAACAGTGAGATTTAAACCTCTACAGGTCCCGGTATGGCCTTTGATCATGCTTACTCCGATTTATTTAGAGAGAATGAATATTTTACTTTTATTCTATTTGAATTTTAGTGTTTATAAATATTGGAGAGTAATCTTACAAAACATAATTTGTACTTTTAGGTATTAAGGCTATTTAATGCCGAGATTATCCTGTATTCCTGTTTTGAAATTACATTACCCTCCAATGCCTTACTTATCTCGCTATTAAGTTTAAATTTCAATTTTCTGGCCGAAACTCAGATTACAATGGAATTTATTATTCTTACGATAGATACGGGAATGAGCACTAGAAAACTAAAGCCAGTTGAAAATAACAAAATGAATATAAAAAGTAGAACGAATAGTATGTGTGCTACAACCTATTTTGCTTGACCATTTGAAAATATTCTAAAGAGATTTAATTCCAAGGTTGGTGCGTCAAATCATTATTAATGTTGTCTGATGGTTATTTCAATAGTGTTGGCAAAGGTAGTGTTATATATACCTAGACAAGGATGTCAACGATGGTTTTGAAGCAAGAGATTCATTATTAAATATTAAGGCTGTGAGAGCAGCAGAAATACACCTTAAGCATTAAGATTTGTCCAATAGCTGGACCAATATTTATTGCCCCAGCTCAAATAGGAAATAATATAGAGACCAACGACTACGATTGCCTGATGTCCATTGCGCTGGTGAAGCGGGTAAAGATATAATCACACAAATTGGAGATTGAAATCCAAGGTTGGCTTTAAATTTTGATGCTTCTCTTTCGTTCTCGAGAATTACACGAAACATTAACAATGAATATAATTTAAGGAACTCTCTTGGTTTTTACGAAGACAATCCAGAATGTTAGTTGTCCGTCCGTCAATTGAGTTTGTCTGAATCACTGAAGCATTTAAATTGTTCGATGTCAATAACTAGGATGTCCCATTAAGTAAACAATTTGCCATCTTAAAAGTGAAAAACAAGTTTATAATTTGATGCCTCGATTACTCCAAAGTTGTCAGAGCTTGGATGACACTCACTGACATCGTAAATCATTTTTCATTTATCAAGAATAATAATAACAAGGTTAGTGGCTCGTCTTAGGCAAACTGGCTCTACAAAAGACAGACCACGTAACGGTAGACCCCGTGAGACGTCACAACGTCAAAACCGCTGGGTACATCTTTTGCACTTGCTCAATCGTTCAGTAAAAGCAGAAAGTACCACTCGACGTATTCCTGGTCGTCACAATAACAGAATTTCAAATCAGACAGTTTGTTGAAGACTGAAAGCGTACGGACTACTTCTACGGTGTATTCATAAAGTACCGTTTTTAAACAGCGCAACAGGGCTGGAAAACTTGAATCGGCACGAGCATGTTGACATTGTAGGGTACACACCTGGTAGCATATCCTTATTCAAACCAGTCATGATTTGCTCTTCATTTTAGTGATTGACATTTGAGAGTGAACCGTCGACCAGGAGAGCGTTTTTCGGACGAATTGCGTGTAATAGAATGGGGAGGGATATGTTACAATGGACGCACAAAGTTGAAAATCATTGACGGTAACTTGAATGCTTTGAGATGAAATTCATTCTCCCATTGTTCTGCTTTTTATTCGCAAAACGTGGATTCGATGTTCATCGGCATGAAAACGCAACGTGCCACCCACGAGGACTTTCTTGAACAAAACCATATTCGTTTTCTTCCATGGTAAACATAGAAAAAATTATAAAACCACATATTGATGGATTCCTAATATTTTTAGCCAGTGGTAGTCGGTTTCTTTGGAAAAGAAGTACAAGTAGAATATCCCTCTGGAAAACAATTTCAACGGACATTGTAAGAAGACCATATTCATGCAAAGTCTTCTAAGAAACTTCGATATCTTAGAATGGGTCGATAAACTGGTTATCACCAATTTCGAAGATTTTGTTCTTACCCCTAATGCATATTTACAAAACTTTGTATGTAATTTTTCAATAGTTAGTGATTCTGATTCTTTTGAAATAAAATTATTTGCTTTCCCCATTTGCTAACTGAGAAATAACCCAATATAAAACAACTGGTTGATTTGTGTGATAAAGGATATGAAGGAGAGTTTTGGGACTGGCTAAATCAGTCGAAAAAGACCTTTTCAGCTGAAACATAGCTTTAACACCTTAATCACAAATTTGTTTTTTTGCTTCTGAAAAACTTCCAGAAACTGAAAAATATCCCCAAAATATGTGTATTGATGAATACATTCTGAAATATGTTCTTTAAATCTTACTTCAATATTTCCTTTTCTACCTGCTTTTAGTCTTTTTTATGTTGACGGTCATTTTTTTATTCTATTGTAAATTTTTCTAATTTGTTAACACTGTTTTGTAGACCTTGTTTTGATAAGAATGTATAATGCATAGTTATTGAGATATAAAGGGTCACATGAATTGTCAAAAAATTTGCTAGATCATTTATATAAATTTTATAAGGAGTAGGACTTAAGCCCTTAAACTCATATTTCTGATTTCTGTTCTTTCATTATTTATCTAAGCACATGTATTTGTTTCATTGTACATATCTTTCATTATATTATAAAATCTTGTGCTTATAGAAGCTGATTTTAGCTTTAATTATAGATTAAGAAATGAAACAGTTTCGAAGACACGTTTAACGTCAACAAAACATTTATATAATGGTTTTTATTCATTTAACATATTTCTGTATGATTGTTTGTAATATGAACATATCGGCTGATGTACGACATCCTTTAACAAACCATATTTGTTCTTTTCTCATGACGTCTTTATCTCTAAAAAATACTTGTAATTCTAATATTAAGTATTTGATTAAAGATTTTGCCAACAGTGTCTCCAATTGTAATTCTTCTATAGTTAGATGGTTCAAATTTGACCAAGATTTGTGAACTGTAGATATACACGTATAGCCACTTGACCGAATATTGGAGAAGATCTCTTTAGTGTATATTATGTTAAAGAGTCTTGTTAATAAATGGGTTAATATTATTTGATTATATTTAATCATTTTATTTTAAATAAGACTAAATCCATAAGCTTTGCCGTTTTTTAATTTCTGATTGCTTTTGAAACTTCATTTTGAGATATCTTGTAGTCTAATGTCAGTATTGAATATTTTAGTTTTTCCATAGGTATTTAGTTTCTCATTGATAATTTTCCATTTTTCATTTGAAGTTTTTTGTGAGTTCAAGTCTTTAAAATATCGTTCCAAATCTTTTATATCAATATTATTTTCAGGCTTTTTTGTATTGTTATATTCTTGCCGAAGTTTTTAGTAGGTCCCAGTATGCGTTAGGATTCTCGTTTAATTCCTGTTTCATCTTATACAAGTAAATATCATACCAGTTTTTATGCGATTTTTATGATTGTTTTTGTTTTTTTGAATTCATTAAAAATACTTTTGTTCTCTATAGAGACTTCAGCTGCTTGAAGTAAAATGGTATTAAAATCTGATACTAGCTGCTGTATCAAAACATTAAATATTATATTTTTTCCAAAAAATATTTATCCTTATTTTGTTGTTATAAGAGTTTAATGCGGTGCAAATAAATGCTGTGATTTATCATTCAAAATAAATTTATCAGGCATTTGTATAACTGAATCATTGAAGAATTCATAAAAGTTATATTTCAATATACAAGATAGTTGACAATGATCTGATAAGTCTGGTTCTATCTTATTAACATGAAAATACCTGAGGATAACAAATCTTCTGATGTTATAATATAATCTACAATGCTGCTTCTTATTGGTTGGAAACAGGATAAAGAACCAGTTAGGTCTCCTATGGGTCGACCATTTGATATTCATAAACCTGATGAAATACATAATTGTGCGAGTTGTCTCCCCCTTGAATTCAGTACAATATCCTGATTTTTCCTTGGTGTTGGGGGAGTGATGAGTAGTGACATATAGAATTTAGCCATTTGTAGCGGCATAAAAACCTACTCTTTCCGAAAACTACAAAAAGGGTCTTTTACGTGCAAGTAGCGTGGCACTCTCCCACTATGGTCCAAGGCCAGGCTTTCCGTATTATAACCTGACACCCCACCCAACGATATGGCCTCCCCTATCCGCCACCTGGAGTTCGCTGGGACAGCTCTGTGGGTCGAGCCCTGGAAACCACTCTTGCAGAAAATATCATTCCTTGATATTTTTAAGATAAAGTGTGGGTATTTAAACTTATTTTAACTCTTACTAATATAACCATTAATATTCCAAACAAATATTCGAATGTTACTCATATAATCATGTAAATGGGAAACATGTTACCATTTATAATTGATGCTTCGTTTTCATTAACATATTTCATGTATAATTTTAATCATAAGGTATGACTCTTACTGATACAAATTTAATAATGTAATTGGAGTCAAACCCAAAGTAGGAACACCACATCTAAAAAAGGTCCAATCCCGAAAGTCCTCATGATTTACCGGCAACCCAAATACAGGAAAAACGACAAATAAGATGTCGAAAACTCTATCGGGGATCTCAGTGTATCGAGCATTAGAAAAACACCAGTAGTAAGGAAAATCATCACCAACAAGGTCATTGAAGCCCTTACGAGTCCTGACGTCTTAAATGTCATTATACCAATCCTGGCAAGCAAAATTAGGGAGACTAGTTCAGGCATCATCGAGTCTAACATCAAATCATGTGTGGACACTAACATTCAATCTCTAGCTGAAACATTCTAAAAAACAACCGCAACCAATCAATGAACGAAATCAGACAAATACTAGACAAATGAAATAAATTCAAGCACCCGAAAAAAGTTAAAAACATTAAATAGCATGATGTCGAAGATGCTGCCCTCTATAATAAAATGTCAGAGCTCGAAATTAGAATTGAAAGCCAGGGGCAATACTCAAGGCGGACAAGCCTACGCTTCCATAACATCAAAATTCCTGTTGATGATTTTGGCAATGTAAAGCAGCCTATAGACAATTATGATCTTGTTATTAAAGTGGCTGAATACAAACTTCGTATAACAATCACTGATGCATTTAAAAATTAGATGCCG
>JAULBM010034730.1:0-10966 GCA_032357055.1 Geukensia granosissima
TTAATTACTTAATTATTACGCAGCGTTGACAATGTGTACTCCCAGTCTCGCGCTAGCGCGTGCAAAGAGCCACTTCCAACAAACTCTATTTAGAGTATAATAATTTTCGGGTACTGGGATGTATGTTGGAAGATACAGTTTACATCTTTCCAACATTTAACTCTTCGTCAAAATTTAACCTTTTGTTAAATCCTGTGCAAATAAACCAAATTTAACCTGGAAATTAGTCTAACTCTTGTTTAAATATGTCACGTGAACAACTGTGTCCTGATTGTTATTCAGCTTATCAGCGTTCATTACGTCATGTATAACTGTAAACTTTATTTGGTCCATTTTAACAAGAAATTCATTAAGTTTAACTGATCTTCCTATTTTTGGCCCCTGATGTGTCTTATGAAGGTCAATAAAAAAGCGTATCGCCCGCGGTTATTTCGCTTTTGAATATTTGTTACATGAAAAGAAAAGATATATGGTAAATGTTAGAGAGTCTGAGTCTAACCACTAGTAAAGATATATGGTAAATGTTAGAGGGTCTGAGTCTAACCACTAGTAAAGATATATGGTAAATGTTAGAGAGTCTGAGTCTAACCACTATAGAAAAGATATATGGTAAATGTTAAAGAGTCTGAGTCTATAACCGCTAGAAAAGATATATGGTAAATGTTAGAGAGTCTGAGTCTAACCACTATAGAAAAGATATATGGTAAATGTTAGAGAGTCTGAGTCTATAACCACTAGAAAAGATATATGGTAAATGTTAGAGAGTCTGATTCTAACCACTTGAAAAGATATATGGTAAATGTTAGAAAGTCTGAGTCTATAACAACTTGAAAAGATATATGGTAAATGTTAGAGAGTCTGAGTCTAACCACTAGAAAAGATATATGGTAAATGTTAGAGAGTCTGGGTCTAACTACTATAGAAAAGATATATGGTAACTGCTAGAGAGTCTGGGTCTAACCACTAGAAAAGATATATGGTAAATGTTAGAGAGTCTGAGTCTAACTACTAGTAAAGCAGAGGGAATTGAAAATCAAGATTAAACTATGTAATCAATGTGGATCGTGTCTGTCTGAATATATTCCATATTATTGAATATTTATTGAATAATTTAAGGTAATTTCTTACTAACCCTTCATTTATACGAAATAAAGAGCACGAAAATAGATATTGTTGAAAGGGTATTATATAATACAGTATTGACAAGATATATGATGGTGTAAGAATATGTATTTTATAGACTTCAACTAAAATATTTGATCTATACTGTACTAATAGCCGGTAACAGAATATGTATAAACGAAATATGTGAAGATGTGTAAATTTTAAGTTATGTTTGTATTGATGTTATGTATTTTATTGTGTATATTATTTATTAAGTAGTGGTTTACATTTAAAATTTGGTATTTCATCTAAATATTTATTTCACTCGAGGATTGGATGTCCTATCATAAACTTCTGTTTGCCTGAGGTTTGGAAGTACGTAAATGTTAGATGATATCCCATTCCACAAAATGCTGAACTTATCTCATTTTAAACTCGACGGTGAAATGTTTAAAGAACATCTCAACCGAAATCCAAAGCGCATTTTTTGTTATTTGAAAATGGTGACGCACGAGCTTGAAATAAAAACATACACAAATTTATTTTTCTCAACATGTTTATACTTTTCGGGTAAAACATTTTCAGATTAATTTTAACTAGTTTGAGTAAAATACAGCCTTTGCAATTTTTTTTCAGTTCAACATTTGTATGGCTAAAACATGTTTAAGATTTTAAAGATAAATTAGTTTGAATAAAAACAGGCCTTTTCACAACGGTGTTCATGAATGAATGCTTTTTTTTCTCAATCAAACCCTTTGGACAAGCTATCTGGACTTTTAGGTTCTGTAATTTTTTCTTCCCCACTTTTCTGGTAGGTGCGACGACATACTAACATCATATTCGATATAAATATTTATTTCAGACTTTTGGAATCTTGACTTTGTGCTCTCGTATATAAAATATGATAAATGATCACAAAACATGATTAAATTACGTGTCAACTGCTGGGTTGGATGCAAACACATACTGACAACAATAAGACATTTTCTTCACCAAAACCTTGATTTTTTCCACATGTACTCACTCTAGCATGACGCATCAACGGTGACAAGTTTACTCCATAGAAATGGTATGAAAGTAGGAGCTTCATGCGCTGTCGTATCATACACTGGATTAGAATAGTAAAATGCGGATCTTTCAAAATTTGTATGTCGTCGCGCGACATCTCGCGACTGTCGCGCAAACATCGCACGATGTCGTACGATTTTCGCTGCGATTAAAAATATAAACAAACTACGACAAGTATGAACACCCAGCGATTTTCACACGACATCGCTTCGGAAGTATAAATGAGCGCTATCACACATAAAACGGCATATTTTCTGTCTGGCAGTATATAAGAAATGACAGTATATTAGAAATGCACAATTGATCTGACAAAATGTCTCATAATCAAAACAATACTACAAGTTGACACAAAACCAGAACATTTATATTCATGTTGATGTACTAATTAAACAAATCTGTTTTAAACGAGCATTGCAGGGTTGGATAGAAGTAAACGTTAGAGCCGGATAATAGATTAACATTTTGATACCCGTTTTAATCAAAACCTTTGTCATTTTGAAAGATAAATGTATTGGAAGCGTGTGAATGTGCCATTAAAACGTCTGTTCGTTGTTAAATGTTAAAATTTTGCAGGTAACAGAATCATGCGACTTTGATATCAGCAGGTAGCATCAAAATCTAAAGCATATCTCATGTCTTTAAAACGCTTTGTCCAGGATAGTGTGAACCGTTCAAAAGCAAATAATTCAATATTATCTAAGATATCAAATGCGAAATGTCATCAAATGGTCGAAGTTTTTGTAAACAGATTATTTGAATATTGCCATTTTAATTCCTAGGTAAAAGATAGGAAAGTTGCTTCATAGCTCATCATACATTGATTTTTGATACAAGCCAAAAGAAACTTCTGACGTTGACTACCCACAGACAGTCTGGATTACAAAATTTTATTGATAATTCAGCATTTAAATGACTCCATTAAACAAGGTAGGAAAACCACTTTTATTGCTAGCACGGTGGAATGTTGTCTTTAATAATGTGCTGTTGCGTGTGTGACTTAAAACCGAATTTAAAAAAAAAACGAATGTCAGCAGAAAAGTTTCAATTAAAATAACATTATTGTATCGTTCGGGACACAGGATTTTATCACCGGCTGTTGGTGGGTTTCGTGTTGACCAGTAGGTTTTTTAACGTATATTATTTGTCATTTATCATTTTATGTTGGTCTTTTTTTAATTAGTGATTTGTTATGTCCTGCTGTGTATCCTATTGAAAGATAAATGGTATCTTTTAAACTATCATTCCTTATTTAACCCATCATTATATTTATTATTTCCAAAACTGTATGAATTAACTGAATTTTTTAATTCTTTGATTTCATTTATTTTCATATTCATGTTGAATGTTTGCCCTCCTCTATGTTCTAGTGGTAGTTTGCTTGTGATTTGTGACCTCGATGTCCTGTCGTTCAAACCATAAAACTCTAAAATTGATATTTTCTGCATCTCCGCTAAGCACGTAACATTTAGAAGTAAAGACCCTTTTACACGGTCAAAGTTTTGCGTCAAAAACTTGTCAAACTTTTATTTTGTAAAGATTTTTTACCGTGTAACTTTGAAGTACATAGACGAACTTTCACAGATTAGAAATTCATCCTACTTTTAAAAAACTTTGATGGAACTTTGATATGAATCGACCAATCAGAGTGTACTTCTGGAAGTCCCCAGTATGTATTTTAAACAAAAACACCGAAAAATACCAGGAACATCTTCTACCAAATTTCAAAGGACAAATGACTTCGTATATTAATCAGTTGGTCCCATTGAAGAGAAAATGTAATTTAGAATGCTACAACATCAATCATTACAAAGATAAAAGGAAAGAAAGCTGTAATGAAGATATGTTTTTTTGCAATCTTCCCTCAAAATTATGATGTATAAAATGGAAACTTAATATGAATATTCCTCAAATTCGAGATTCTTGTTGTATACTGACCATTCCTGTCAAATTTCTGTTCATAATTGAAAAGCCATACAAAAAACTTTGATCTGTAAACAGTGAACTATGAAAAAGGTTTTTTGTCAATTTTTTTCATCAAAAGTTCAAAGTTTTTGAAGCAATTCTTTAATCGTGTACACAGGCCTTAAAAGCAAACCTGTCATTCAACATATCGCGTCATCCTGTACTATAACGTTATTAGCTAGCACAGCTCAGCGTATCATACAGGTTGTGTGAAATATTTTATAATGTGTTACCTTTTTTTTAGTTATACATGTTCAGTGTCATTTACAAGGCCAAAATATAATGTTTTGTTTTTCGAAGACATGCATGTCTATAGTTATGTAGATTAAAACTTTAACAAGAAAGTTAAAACAAAATTGTAGCTTTACTGTAGCATGTATTAGATAAACTTGCCCTAATAATGTTTCTTTATTCCGCGATAGTGTTCACATCTAAGAAAAAACTCTTTTATGAAATTTCAGAATTTCCCTACATTTTTCTCGACATTTTAAATGCACCAAATAGTGATTAGATATTCTTTCGTGGTAATAAACTTATGTTACTATTATTGTATGCAAGGCATCATATGAACCCTAAATGTATTCCCTGAAATTATTATTATTTGTACTATATTTCTATATTTGGTTTTAAATATGATCGATTACTTAAAAAAATTTTATATAGAGAAGATTTAAATTAACGCAATAGTTGTCGGACTTGGTCTTAGGAAAATGGTTGATGAACAGATTTCAGACTTCTGTTGATTGCATTATAAGCAGTCATTTACTGGTGCTTTTGATGCGAATATACTTCTTTAAAATATATTTAAGTAAAATGTTTAAGGTAGATCAACACTATTTTCACTGCACAAACACATTAGGCATTTGTATTTAACAGTAAATTCTTTTAAATTTGTTTCTTGAATAAGCAAAGATTATTATTTATAGTTTATACTCTTACAAGGGGAAATAGATAGATATCCTTAAATTTTCAATAACAAAGAATATTTTGACAATTTTGTTTTGAACACGGTAAACGAAAACTTTTGTGTTTCTTTAAGTGTCTTCATGAGTGAGTTTTTCTGTCCGTTTTGTATTTCTGTTTTGCAAAATAGCTATTTTCTCTATATATGCCAGTTTAAATTGCCCATGCGAGAGATTAAAAGTGCATAGTCGGTCGCTGTCGGTGGTCTTTTTGTTAACACCAAGGCTTTTATCAGTTTTTACTTGAGACGCATGAATCATTACCTTGTTAAAAAAGGGTTCGAAGGTACAAAAAGAGCACACATATCGTTAAATCAGAAGACAGACAAGACCGTGGCCAACAATAAAGAAACGAAAAACAAACAAAGCACGCACAACACAATACTGAAAACTAAAGCAAGAATAACACGAACCCTACAATAACTAGGGTGACTTCGTGTTCTGGTAGGGTAAGCAACTCATGCTCCATTAGTGACACCAATCATGTTGTTCAATAAAAAAATGCGGTGTATAGTCGCAAACGATTAATTACAAAAATAGGAGATGTGGCATGATTGTCCATGAGACAGCCACCCACCAAGTGACTGTAGAATTTTCAACTGGTATAGAAACAGAACAGATTTCCTATATAATATGACGCAATTTTTTTTGTATGTTTATAAACTTTTTCTTCTTTCTTTAAAAGTTTCCCCGCCGATTTCTTTATACGAAGTAGTTTCAAGTCAGTCGCTCGTGTATTTTCAAATTGTATTTTGTTTTTTACAGATTTGTTACATTGTTGCTTTAGCTTAAACAAACTGCATCTTAAATTCGACAACAGTAAAAACATATATTTCTTTACCAAACAATGTGTGGATATCGTTTATTATCAGCTCAGTAAAAAATACTTTAATGGTGACGTCATATACTGCTAGTCTCTAAATGAAAAAAAGTCAACAGATTAAAATAAACTATGGTGTTTGAATACATTCATTTATCAAATACTGGATGGATATTGTTTTAGGTGGACTGTACAGGTCCAAAATATATCTTTAAGGAGTAGGTACGTTAAGCCTCATATTTTGCCCAAATTTAAGATTTTTGACACAATAGTAAGATGTGAAAATGCTGTTTAATAATCGCATTTTAATAATTCATTACTTTTTCTGGTATACTTTTTGTCGTTTAGACAAAATGAAAGGGTATATTTGACTATTTTGACAAAAATTTAACATTTTCGGTAAAAAATACTAAATTTTTGGAGGTGTTTTGTCCAAAATAGATATGATCGCACAAAGACATCACGAAGATATTTCAACCAAACATTTTGTACCTGAAAGGTCTTTAATTGTACAAAGTTTGGTTGTGATGTTTTTGTGCGATCTATATTAAAATCGTCAAAATAGTGTCAAATATTGCATCAAATTAATTAATTCGGGTCCGAGTATCCGAATACTCGGTGAGTGGGTTTCGCCACCAAGTGAACCAAGTTGAAGTCATCTCGAATATTGTTTAGGGCTGACGTGAACCCAAATTCATACAAAAAACCAAATCAAAGTGTACAATTACCGTTCATACACGCCGGGGTTTCTTTAAATAATGATTATTTAATAGATTTTGACATGCCATCATACCAATGTCCGTTCGTTGCTTCATGAATATGTTAGCTATTCCTTATGATAAAATGAGGTTCGACCCGTTGGTACAGTTTTATTTCCATGTTTTATGTTACTTTCCTCGCTAGTATATACAATTATTTTGTTTTGGTTCTTACATTTGTTTTTAAATTTACACGTTAACAAACATTAGAACAGTAAGATAATATAAATAGCACACGGTCTATAATATGACACCCATGTTTGTTTAAGTTTGGGACAAAATGAACAATCTTTCAACTATATTAGAAGAACTAGCACTAATTCTAGTGTCATCAATCGCCTATCAGTTTTACTGAAGAAATGACTCTGCAGAGTTAAAAATCAACAGTGTTGATAACGCTCCCAGTAGTCTGTTGGTCCACAAAAATATTAGTCAGGACTTTATGGTTGACATGAAATCAATTTACATTACGACTTTTCTAATTTATAAATATTTATCGTACCCGACAATCTTAGAAATAGATTGTACTTAGACGAATTTTTGTCATTTTTAATAGTTTAATTGATTATTTGTTTTAAGCTTTAGCTTTTTAATGTTGTTGTATACTTATGACCGCCTCACCCAAAAAGAATAGAAATTGGTCAGGAAGTAACAGTTCAACTGATTGATTAATTGAATGTTGCTTAACTTCCATCGGCAAATATTTAATGCATATTTAGGACGAGAGCATGTTAATGAATGATGATGATAAAAGAACCCTGCTTTGTACTACCGAGACACTTAGACGGATTTTTAACCTACTTACCTACGAAAGCAAAAGTCCGCAGGAAGACATGCCACCTTACCCAGACACAGTATTCTGATTTCGGATCGACCAGTCTTTCCTTTTACTCCTACACCCTTAGCGGAGAAGCAGCAATTTGATTCGGCGGGGGTCGAACCCACGACCTTCCACACTAGAGGCGAGCACTTTAACACAACAGAGGCTGTCAGTTACAGTTCAAAACTTATAAGATTAAGCTACCACAACTTGTCGGATACCGCTGCTGGAGGACAGTTTGTCATAAAAGTAATCTCTCACGTGTGATATCGCTGAATTTACAAATGTCGATATACATGTGTAAAATAATTATATTAAGAGGTTAATTGTGCCAATTTTCGAGACATAACATTTAAAAAACGTGAACCTGTCGTCCTTGATTTTTCATTGGACTTGTATAGACACGTTCTGTCTTCCAAAGGCAAAATTGTTTTTAATTTATTGGCGATAACAACATTGATGGTCATTCAGTCAAAAAAATCCGTTGTATATTGTTTTGAAGTAGTTGAATTCAGAAAAGAACGATCTTAACACATTCAGAAAGTATGTTGGAAAGACCCAGTTTCCATTTTCAACATTTCCCTGATTATCGGCGTTCATTACGTCATGACACTATATATTTTATTTGATCCATTAATGGAACTTAAAAATTCAGAACATTTGACTGGTCTTCCAAATTTCATTTCCCTCTCCCAGGGTTGTGAAGAGAGGGGGGTCTGAGCGGAACCCTTGGCTAACGAAGAATGCGCTTTACATGCAGTTAAATTTGGATTTTATTTTTTTAAATCTATGTAAGATGTTGGCCGTGTCGTTCTGGCATATTTTCCATATTATTTCAACCGCCTCGGTGGTTAAATGGTTAGCGTGCTCGTATCGAGTGCGGAAGGTCGTGCGTTCGATCCCTGGCCGGGTCGAATCAAAGACATTAAAACTGGTATTTGCTGCTTCTCCTCTAAGCACGCGGCATTTAGGAGTAAGAGCAAATACTGGTCCGCTCGAAGTCAGAATAATGTGCCTGGGTAAAATGGCATGTTTTCCTGTGGACTGTTGCTTTCGGGAGCTAGCACGTTAAAAATCCGGCTCAGCGTGTCGATCTAGTACAAAGCAGGGTTCATTAATCCCAATCATTCATGCTTTCGTCCTGAATATATATGTATGAAATATTTAGGGCTAGACGTTAAGCACCATTCTATCAATCAATCAATCAATCTAATTCTTTTAAACATGGCATGGTAACCTCATCATCTGATAGGACTGCAACATGCATGGCTAGCCCCATCTTCTAATAGGACATTTATTCTATTTTAGATGAATTGGTATATTGCCCATTAATTAATTAGTTGGTTATATTATCCACAGCTATTGGTTATTTTTAAAATTGTGTTAGCAGTGTTGTTCAAGTTTTTGGTTTTAATATGATTTCCTATCATTTGGTCTCTTTCGGTTCAACAATGGTCTAAGCTTGTGAAAAACAGAAATGGAATCAATTATGCAGTTAAATTTGGCTGATGTATATTTGTTATACTCGTATTTTAGATGTGGATTGTGTCTTTCTGATAGATTTCTGTCTTTAAAATATTATCACAAAGTTTTTCTCTTGTGCTGTGTGGAGGTCTTTAAAAGCTCCCCCCGTGCATGCTGCGAACTAGAAATTAAGGAGACCAGTTTATTCGATATTCCCGTGCCTGTACCAAGTATCAGGATTTTCTGATGACAGCATATAGCTGTTGTCGCATAAATTACTATACAACAAGGATCCAATCATGGTTGAGATCCTCCCTCCTTAAATTCTATGGTCGTCATCATGAATTGGTTGATCCATATGGTATCAGTGTTTCTAAACTAGATGTGGACCTTCTACCGGTAGTTCAACAATAAGTTGACCTCTTCTCGGATTGACGTTTACCCGGATTAGAGTTATATTATTCCACTACGGGTGTTGCGCGCAGGACAGGCGATGCTTACCCGTCCATACACCCGTCATACTCTTTGTTTATATAAGAGTTCGTGCGATTCCTTCCGGATTTGAAACGAATTGACAACTCGAATTTGACATCCTGCTTTGACACTGATTTTGACATTAGACTACGTGACCGGTGCTGCATTTATCAAAATCTTAAACCATACCGCTGTTGGGTGACTGATGGTTCACCAGGGTATGACAAACTCCGTCATCAGAACGTTAATTATTTGATATTAGGTTTTATTCAACGGATTAAATTTTCATGCATTTATCAACAACAAAAATTGTAAATACCACTGTTTGTTACATGTTAATTCCCGATGATATTACCAACTCAACAATCAACACATCAATACAGGTATGAATCGATCGATTCTGCATTGGTAGTTCTGTTATTTTATCAATTTTGATTTAAATGATGGTTATTTTCGTGGCACCGAGTCTTTGGACGGACAACGGTCATTATCAAAATAGTTTTTGTGATGAGTTGTTTCAATATTGCCACAGGTTAAAATATGCTTAAGTTTAACAGCGGTATTAACATAAAATCGCCGTGGATACCGCCAGTTGTGGACTGTAGGTTCCGAATAGTCAACAACTTAGAATGGAACTGTAATGGGACTCCGTATTGGATTACCATATGATGGCTGGGAAAACTCCGTTTAGGTTACTATATGATGACTGGAATCCCAGATGATGGTTTTGGTTGGTCCTATAACATATAACTTTGTGGTTCTTGAAATTTGCATTCAGTGTTTCTATTGGATATTTATTTTTTATATTATGGTTTGCATCGTTATGAAAAAGAAAATATCCGATATAAATGCATATTTCAAGAACCACGAAGTATTATGTAATTTGTGATTATCTGAATACCACAAAAGGTTTAAACAAGCAGTATCTTGATTACTTATTTGAAAAAAGTAATGACTACCAAAACCAAAATGACTTCAGCTTATGTGATTAACTAAGGAAAATATTTTGTGAATACGTGATTATTGGGAACCCCGTGAAATGCGTTATATGACATCAGTTTTTATTGAAGAAACGGCAGGTACCAACGTATATGCGGGTGTGCTACTGATTGCAAAGAGCTTAAACAATAAAAAGAGAGCGTAAAATAATAAAAAAAAAATAAAACACATCAATTGGGAAAACCTTAGCATACATTTAAAGTTGGCGATGGCCAGGCGGCGAGGTCAGATTTACTTTAATTTGATTCAAATTGATAATAATTTGTAATGCTTGTATCAACTATAGAGTATGTCGCCAATTTTTTAATCAAATCTGACCGTTTACATGTTTGTGTTAATTGTTATTGCCGAAATTTTCTCTACCATAAATGTATGATTTAAAAATCGCTTTAAATCGATTCATGTAGCGTACTTTAAATAGATTCATGTAGCGCACTTTAAATCGATTCATGTAGCGTACTTTAAATCGATTCATGTAGCGTACTTTAAATCGATTCATGTAGCGTACTTTAAATCGATTCATGTAGCGTACTTT
>JAULBM010034751.1:0-10965 GCA_032357055.1 Geukensia granosissima
AGGGACTCCACTTCAACCACGTTTTAGCTGCATGTATATGTAAAGCCAAGCTGAAATATTTTTCGTTTGAATTGCTATTGCTGAAGATCATGTTGGGATCTTTTCATATCCCCACCACATGTTTTGTAAAAGATTTCCTTTTAGTTTCTTTCTGTATTTTCTAGTCAAATTAAGTATGATTTCTTTGACATTTACATTTTGTCAGACTATTAAAGGCTTTCGAAGGACCTTTAGATTAATAAATTTCATCTTTTTCTTACAGAGATGAAATTTGACCTCCTTGAAATTAATATGAAATTGAAAAGATATTGGGTAAATATAAATTAGAATGCACCACAACCACGAGAAAAATGGAAGAATTTGGAAATCTAGAGGTCGCCACAAGGCTTTCAACAAGTTGGAATACTATTCCTTTTGAAGAGTTCTATATCGCCCCAAGTAAAAATCTCGTGTGCGTAATTAATAATAATACTCTTACCTGAATATTAAAGACACTGTACAAATAACTGATTAATTAACACAAAGACAAATCGATGACCGCAATTTCTAGCTTGTGACATGCACACATGTCATGTGGTGGGGATAAACTGGTTAAGTGGGATCCTAACCCTCCCCCACGAGTGGGTCAAAGGCAAAAAATCAATGAAAACAAAATCTGTAGCAGACGAACTATGAAAAGTCACCAAATCCGACTAGAAAGTACCGTAGTATGTCTTTTATGACTTGTCAGAAATAAATCAAATAATAAGGCAGTGTCCAATTTACGATTTATAATTTTCAGACAGTAGGTATGTGGGTCGATATTATGACTTGATTGATCGATATGCTATAAGTGAATCTGAACTAGTTGTGGAACTATCACCGGTAATTTAACAGTGTGTTGAGCTCTTCTCGGATTATAGATAATGAATCCAAGACGGGTGTTGCACGGAAGACAGTGGAAGCTTACCCTTCCAGTGCACCAGATCCCTTTCATGTTTTGTAAAAGAGTTCCTTTCAGTTTCTTTCGAATGTGCCTTACGTGTTCGGACGATGCACTAGTGATCTCTCGCATGGGTAAACTATTCACTTTACTTGTCCTGTTTTGTCTTCGTAAGACCATTTAAAGTTTTGTAAGGACCTCTTAATTCAACTCTTCCTCTGTTTCTTACAGATAGGAATGTGGTCTCCTTACAGTTATCCCAAAAATTTTCTTTTTTATATTAGTACCTCGGTTTTATAACGATTTTGTTATATACAAAAACAAGTGTGAATATAAAAATTTCCTCGAAGTCTCTCAGACCTGCTTCCTTTTGGAAAAATACACTGGCGGGCATTTACAAATGGAGTCAGAATATTAATTGTCTAAAGATTAAACGATGTAAGAATCACAACATTGGTTAATTTCCTGAAAATCTCTCAGATATGATATTCTTTGAACAGGTATTTAGCAACCACAAACAAGTGAAAGTTTAAGATTAATTGAAATCATATGTAGTTTAAAAATTATATAGCATGACACGTCACAGTACCAAATTTGATCAATTTTCTGGAAGACTCTCAGACCTGTTGTTATTTTTTTTTAAATAAGACTTGGCAACCATACCATTAAAACTTCGGATGTTCAATGAAATAACCAATCTTCATATTTGAAATAACTTTGATAAATTGTAGGAAATTTTTCAGATTTGTTAAATGTTGGAAAAAATACCTAGTTGATAGCAACCATATAAAATTAGAATTAGAAAATTAGTTGTGTTCTTATGCACTGTGTGGCAGTTCCAACTTTGGTGAACTCATTCATGTTTTTTTCTTTTGTATTAATAGAAAATATCTACACCGAACATAACAGGCAGTGTCTGCTGCCTTGGTTTGGGAATATTTCTGTCCCACTGTTTAGTGAAGAAAAATATTGTTAACTAAATAAAATGAACAAAATGAAACAAAAGACAAACATAGAACACACAACACTTAATTGAAAACTACAGCTGGAGTAACACAAACGAAATCAGTGTGAGTTCAGGTGTTCCGGAAGATAGGAAACTCCTGCTCCATTAGTGGCACCCGTAGTGTTACCCAGAATATAAAGCCGGTGTATCAGCACATTATCACATTTCTTTAGTATCGACGGTCAACTTTCCTATTCCTCACAAAGGGTTATTACGTTTAACTATTAGATTACGCATTGTAACATGTTTGCATATGGCATTTATCAATTTTGGCAGATAGCTGCGTGACTTATAACATGTATATTAATCTCTGAGAGTATGTTTATAAAATATAATCTAACACGCAATTATATTAGAAAAAAATTATTAAAAAACATGAGACAATTTTTACTATGTTTGGTTCATAGGCAGTCTTTAAAATGACATGCCGAACTTCTGAATTTTAGGAATCACAATCCCATATGCAGGTCAAGGATCTAAAACAGATTAAAATTCTCTATAACGATCTAAAAAATTGAAATAACTTTATATCTTTGTATATGCACAGGGAGCATAATAGAAAGAGTGTTGTATTTTAAAAACCGAATAAGAAAAAAACTGCTTATATATTTGTACTGTTAACATTCACCAATATTGAAATGGTATATTCTATTTTATAAAATGTATATCAATTCTTACTCAAAATATTGACCAAAATATCTTCTTAGAGTGCAAAATTGATTCGTCCACCTGCGACGGTAATTTTTATACCTTTGCACTTTACCCTATCGTCACATTTGCACGTGGCCGCTAGATAAAACTATCAAAAACTTGTTTATCGTTTTCATATATTAGAAAAAAAGCAAAATTAATGCGAAAAAATTTAAAGAACTCACAAAAAATAAATCACGGAAATAATAATAAAAAATGAAATAAAATAATTTGAAAAAAGAAAAACAATAAAGAAATTGTCGTATTATGTGAGACTAACTTGGGCAACATATGCCAGACATCGATCCGTCTGGAATAATGGATGGATCTTCAACACATTCCTTACCTATAGGACACATTTGACCTCCCCCACAGCTAATGCCTGTTAATGTTTCTGTGTTATCGGGACAAACTGAAATTAAATCCAACTGAGTTAATAAAAAATATGAACCGTCATTGACAGACAAGAAGCACAAACACAAAAGTATTCGCTGTTACCATTTCCTCAGCATATATAAAAAAAGTTAAACTCAAATTTCAGGTAACATTCATTTAACATTCCTGTCAATGCCACCTCTTGGTTGACCAGAGGTCTCAATGTGTATAAAACAGTCAGCTGCCAAACTGGCATACATACCACAGATTGTTTCACTAAGACTTGCGGTATTTAGTTAAATCTCTGAATTTACTGAAGAGCCTTGATTCCGTGTGCTGTGTGTGTGATTGTGCATCCTTGATTTGTCGATACATAATAAAAAAAATAACGAAATTTACTCATCAATCAGATTGAATTATGGAATGTATCTTACCTCCAATGGCAAGTATTTAAATGCATGTTCAAGACGAGACCATATTAAGGAATGATGATGAATAAACCCTACTTTGTACTAGGCGACATACTGAGACGTATTTTTGACGTGCTATCTCTTTTAAAGCAACAGTCGAAGGAAAACTACTTGCAACTTGACCTGGACACTTTGTTCTGAAATATGGACAACAGTCTTTGTTCCAACTCCTAACTGTTATGTGCATCATAAGCAAAGCGGAGAAGCACCAATTTCAATGTTTTACGTTTGACTTAGCCGGGGATTTAACACGAGACATTTCTCGCCCGAAGCGAACCCTTATCATTACGACACCTAGGCTTTCACATTTTCTGGTATTTTATTGTTTTACACAAAACTCCTCTTTTATCCCAAAATGACCCATTGATCCAATGAACATCATTCAAACGAAATATAATTTGAACTATACTTGATGACCATATATAATAAGGGACAATCTTGTTTAGAAATATGTTTAAATATCTTACAAAAAACGTACTAGAAACGAATAAGAAATCAAAAGGAATGCAAAATCCCAAACCTCGAGTTGCACAAATAATCTCCCCTAGAAAAAGTTTTAGTTGCAAGAGCAAAATACTTTCAATTAGACAAACTAATATTACCTTTTTTGCATTGGCAGATTGGACAACCATTTGAATCCAGCACGTTACCAAATGGATATGCTATCATACAAACTGGCGGACAGCCTGAAATGCATCAAGCAGAATACACAATGACTGGATGCATGTACGATGTTTAAACTGTGGACTAATTGCCAAATTACTTTACTTTGAAATAAAAAATGGAAATTTTTAAATTCTAAAGCACTGAAAATACGCATAGATTTTAAAAAGCGAGTAGTTGTCCCTGTTCGTATATCGACCATATTTATACGACATCGTTACAGTTATATTTTTATGCACTCAGAGATTAGCCATTCAAATTTACGGTTGAGTTTGATAAATATTACCAATTGGTTTCCAAAATTGAATCTGTGTTTGTTCAGAAGAAATTTTAAATTAGACATTTTTGCCCAGTTGAATTATCATTTTTCTCGATTTAAGTGTCAATGTAAATCATGTAAATATTGTTCTTTGCGATTTACGATCAATATAATTTATGGAAAAAAAAACACAGTGAAATTAAGGCATTTCAATCGTTGGTTTTTTTTATTTTGTCTACAATCTGTTTGAGAAAAGAAAGAAATGTAAGGCACTATTCTAAAGAACTGGTTTTGTGCTCCACGGTTATCTAGTGAACTTAAGGTGGTAGACCTGGGTTGAGGGAAGTAACTCTTAAAATCAGTAATATGTTTATATTATTTTGTTACATAAACAGTTCTTTAAGCATTCAATTGATACAGATCAAAATTAATCTTTGTTAATAAGATGCTTACATTAGATAAATAAAAATGGTTGACATAAACATACCAAAGATTGTCAAAAGTTATGTCCCTTTACATAGGTCTACTCCCTTAAGGAGTAACCTCTCATCAGTAGCATTAGAACCAAAACATGGGAAGTCCAAGAACCAAACATAGTTAAAGAAGCACTCAATTCAAACAAATAAAAAAAGAAAGCCAAATCTAGGACAACTAGTAGGTCTGATGCAATTTTTTTTAAAGCCTCTCCCTATTTTAGTGGTTTGGAATTTAAATAAAAACAGCAATGTCAGACAAGTCTGATTACTGTTACTTACACTTTAAAATTGTATTGATCTCAAGAATAATTAGTGGTACAAGCGATAAGTTATTATTATTTGAGTTTAAAATGAAAATTATGTCTGATTATTTAGGTCAATAAATTTAGAAAAGTTGGTTTGTTCAGCACAGGTTTCAATTTTGTTGCTTTATGAAAACCTTCATCATAATTTATTTGTCTGATCAAACTACACATATAGTAGCTCTGCATAAACTTAAAATCAAGGACAAGGGATCTAAGTTGTATATGAAATTGAGTCTGCCAGAATCTTTGGGCATCCTCATTTTTAAACTGAATTTCAAAGAGATGTGACTACTGTGAACAATGATGTCCTAATCATAAACAACATCAATATGTATTTTCGTCACACAACTGTACTACTGAGGCACCATTTATAACTATTTTCCCCCAGAATGATTATTCTCAATGAGAGCACATGGATGTAATGTTTATACTGTCTTAGTGGGCTGAGACTATTGTTTTGTTACTTCTAAGATAGAAATTTGATGATATATAAGGATTCCTTTGTTCTCTTTAAACTTTTAATACTCTCTTTATTAGATCATATTGACTTTCATGAAAGTATGCTAGTCATGAAATTTTCTAGACTAAGGGATCATAAAGTTAACTTAAGACAATAATTGATCACATTCTCCCTATGTTTATAGACAGTAATTGATTTCCATCATGATCAGGTGTGAAATTAGGCTGTGATTGGATTACAAACATTGTTTATTATGATGATAAAGGTGTTAGATCATAAAATATGTAACATGTTTTGTATAATTACAGGTGATGTGCTCGTTTATGTGGACGATAAATGTGTGCTAGGCTATTCACATCAAGACATTGTTAATTTGTTTCAAACAATTCAACCTCTTCAAAAAGTTAACATATCAATATGTCGAGGTTATTCGTTGCCTTTTGATCCAGATGATCCGAATACAGAAATAATTGTGACAGTCGCAGTGACGCTGCCATCTGGTGACACACCTTCTGTGCATTCGCCTCCAAGTTACGCATTTCATCTGGAAAATCACCCTAATTCAAACATGAATTTTACCTCAGCAAATAACCCTAAGTCATTGCCCGATTTGACTAGATCTGTGAAATCTAACTCCGACAATTCACTTCATGGAAGTGGTGGCAGCATTCATAACGAAAACGCACCTGACGTTTTAGATTCAGCATCCTCTAAAGTGGAAATATTATCGACCCACATTGTACGTGGAGAAATGGGCTTCGGTTTTACAATTGCTGATAGTGCTTTTGGACAAAGAGTGAAACAAATTCTGGATAAACCTCGGTGTAAGGATTTACAAGAAAGTGATATTTTACAGGAGATTAATGGCGTTAATGTTAAAGATATGTCTCATGGACAAGTTGTACAATTTCTAAAGGAATGTCCTAAGGGAGTTGAAACCAAAATAGTGGTTCAAAGAGGAGGTAAGCATTTAATTTTTAGGAAATAAAAAAAAATTAAAAAAATAAAATTGAAAGATTATGAACATTTGTGCAGAAGTAGTGATTTGAACACCTTAGTGATAACCTTGATAGTGGGAGGTTGTGGTTCCATTCCTAGCCAAATCAGATCAATGATATTTAAATAGTTATTTACAGCTTATTAGCAAAGCATGATGCATATAAAAGACTGGAAAGCTTGGGGCCAGAATAATAATTCTAGGTTGGGGGGACATTTTCCTGCAGGCTGTTACCCTGTGAGCGGACATTTGAAAATCTGGCTCCCTTGTTGGTCTAGTACAAAGTAGGATTTATTCATTGCAGGAATAACCTTTTGTCCAAAATAGGCAGGAAATATTTAACATAGGATGTAAAGCATCATTCAATCAGTAAAGGCAAAATCATATAGGGATGATTATATCCTGCTTTTTAACAGATTTCTGCTATCTGCAATGCAGATTTGTTTTCTTATACCCTGGTATTCCAATTGGCTATATCTTAATTTTTCATGGTCAGTTATATTACTACAGATCATTGGAGTTAGTTATGATTTTATTTTTATTCTTAGCATTTAATTACTGATGTACATATTTGTAAATTGGAGTGTAGTCTCTCTGACATCCCATATCTTTTAATTCCCATATACATTGTATACATACATATTCCTGAAAGGGTTTATAATGCAGAACAGTCTTTATTCAAGAACTCAAGGTCAGTACTTGAATTACAATACAATGGAAGGCTTGGAAAAGTATTACGTTGTTGCTGTGTCTGAATGATCAGTCACGAGATTGTTCTGGAATTATCTGGATTACTATATTTAAAAAGTGATTTGGATTATAAACTCTTTGATTTTGTATACCTTCGTTGTGATTAATGAAAAATTTTTTACATCTTATCCCCTTGGGCATAATTATGTTCAGATGTGGAGTTGAACAGTTCATCCTTCAATGCAGAATTATTGGTTGTTTTTACCTGGGGGTATCAATCAATCAGTCGATTACATGTACATGTGTATATTTTGCACAATCTTTTTTACCTGGATATAGACATGTCATAATTCCTCAATACCAGGTATAACAGTGATTATAGGTTGGGAATCCTTAATGGACACTTAATTACACATGTTCCTTGATTGATACAATTGCCTGGACTAATTTATTAGGTAATTTTATTGTTATTGTCTGTGAAGAGAGACTAATTGAAATGTTTAAATTCTTGCTGGGTATATCTACAAGAGAAAGGTACTGTTGTGGTTGATAGTAAAATCATACACAGATTTTTCGGATGTTTTAACTGTCTTCTTGGATTCCGACTCTGTTACCTGAGGAAAATGAAACTTGGATCAGGGAAAACTAGTTATTTAATGACACTTTCCCTTGGCAAGTTGAAAATTTTATATACTTTAATGATTTACTCAATAGGAAAGCCATCATTAACTGTGGGAAAGTTGATTTTATGTGAAGAATTCCAGGTGAAACCTCTTTTACAAAAAATCCTGGAATACTGGTTTTTAGGAATTCCCTGGACACTGCACATTTAGAACATATGACTTTTAATGTATATTTACATTTTGTTAGTGAGAAAATGTAAATTTCAATGTAACATTTCAGGTGTACCTTTGAGAAGTAGAAAGCCAAGTCAAGGGGTAAGTCTTAGTAGCAGTAAGATTATTTGATTGCTTGTAACAGTACCATTTACAACAGCAATTTTATCTTTTTTCCTTTGATCTCAGAAGCACTCTCAAGAGCAATATAATAATTCCTTTGATCTTTTGACTTGATATTTTCAATGTCATTTGCACATTAGCATATACTTACTGTAATATTGACATTTGTTAATGGTCACATGATGTGTCATTCTGGTTGTTACAGCATTATCAGAATCACAGATTGCATTATCAAATTTTCAGTGTTACAGAACAGAGAGGGTTCTACTATGATAAATCACTGCAATTTTGGCCCCACTCTTGGAATTAGTATTCCTCTAATGATATTCTTCCAAACAAAGTTGGGGGGTATATAGAAATCACCCTGTCTGTCCATCTTTCCGCATTCCTTGCAAAGACATCACCCCTAAACTTTTTTTTTCCATGAAAGAAACCACTAAAATTGGCATTCCTTGCAAAGACATCACCCCTAAACTGTTTATTTTTTTCATGAAAGAGACCACTCAAATTGAATGTCATCAAAAAAACCTTTGATGTAGGAATAGGTGACTTTCAATTGGAAGACAAGGCTTAGAGTTATTAGAACCTTATGGATTTCAATGAAACTTTACCTTAACATTAACATATAATCCTTGGGGGGGGGGGGTCGCGTTAAACTTTTTGGGGTTTTGTTCACAGAATGTCTTGTTTTATTTCTGTTTGACCAATCTTCTTACTTTCTTTATGCTTTAAAAACCCAAATCATTTTATTAACAGATACAACATCTATTTTCTTGTAAAATGGTTGTATTAAAAGATTTAATTTTGGTTTGGCTGCACATTTTCAGTCAGCATTCAAATTATGCTATAAATAAAGTGTGTTTAATTTCTCAGTGTGATCTTTTAATATTATTTTTTTTAAATGAAAAGGATGATATTAAAATTAATTCTGTTACATCCTGTGAAACACTTGTTTTTAATTCTCTTTGGATTTCATGTCCTACCAATCCACAAATCCCCGCATTGTCTTGCAACTGTCGAGCGACAATCGCTTTTGAAGTTTCAGAAATGTAAGTGGATGTTAGCTTTATCAATGATACCCATACCTGTGGTTAATAAGGGATTATACAAGGACCATTAGCCTTGCTTTAGGAAATAGATATGGGAAATAAAAAAACAGAAAATTAATTTTTCTACAGAATTCCTTTTCCATGAATTCACCAACCCACCAAATTGTCTTTTCTTGCAAATCCATAATAATAAATGATTCACAATACTTCATTTACCAATACTACAAATCCAATAAGGATGAACCACAAATGTATGGACCCGTTTTTATTTGTTTCAGCAAAAGTCAGAAGGCAATGCATCAGACACAAGTTTCAGCAGTAACCCAGGTGCTTTCTTTTTTAACGATGATAAAAAGTCAACAGGTACGTAGTTGCATTAATTGGTGAAAATATGATAGCCGTGTTTTTAAGGCATGCACTGCCATAGAATGTTAAGTGTGAAAAGTACTTTTACAAGTTGATACAGATTTTCAAAGTTTGATATCAAGTTTCCTTTTTTTTTTGATAAACATCAATGCGCCATAGGTTCTTTGTGGTATTTTCCAAGGATGAATCAAATAGAAAATAAGTTTTTCATTAGAAACTTTACTACTGCTTTTTGTTTTTGGAGATTTAAGAAATCCATGAAAATGTGTAAAATGCCTTGAATAAAACATTGTAATTGTTTCATGGATATTTTACTATTTCAGAACCCTTTGTGCTTCAGTTTTGCATATTTTTAGCCCAATTTATAACAGCTTGGAGTTATTAATTATTATTGAAAATAATATGTTTTATGGATTGTACATGTATCATACAGGACTTTTTTTTAAAAGTCCATAAGGAAAATGCAGATAAGACGTATAGTCCAGAAATTTAGTTAATACACACACATTGTATATGTGAAACAACACCATTTTTGGCCTTTTACACCAACTATCATGTGAACAGTATAGTATTACATTGATATGACTTGATTAGAATGATCAGTTTGGGAAAGCTCATCATCACCTTATGTTTGGCAAACATTTGTAAATATAGGTGGGAGTATGATTTTTATATTAATTAAGCTCTATAATAATTATGATACTGGTAATATTCACACCTATTAGAAAAATGGATCTTTGTAGTATTTATGTAAATGAAGTAAAAAATTATAATTCAGATAAAACAACACTTTATCTAGTAAGTATAGGGTCTATATGTATATATTTATCATAGTTTAGCTAAGCGTTCATATTTTACCATTTTGTCCAGTTTACAGTCATGTCCAATTTTTACAGCTTGCCTTAAGTTGTGAATATTTTTCCGTTATTGAAGGCCTTAGGCCAACCTGTAGATTTGTTTACTTTATTTTATGGAAGGCTGTTTCATAGGCAATCATACCACGTATACTGTTTATCATACTAAATTTTTGTGAATAATATGTATAGTTTGTCAACACATACACATTGGTACCTCTGATCTTTTGAAGATAGGGGCCTGGGCGGCCGAGTGGTCTAGGTAGTTAAACTTAACTGTACAGATCACTGTAACCTATCACCTATACGGCATGAGTTCTCATCTGACTTTGTACCATACAAAAACAGGTTGAGTTTAACTCGCATCGCACATGATAAGGTTTGTCAGTTGCCTGCCCAAGGTCGGTGGTTCTCTCCGGGTACT
>JAULBM010034762.1:0-10965 GCA_032357055.1 Geukensia granosissima
TACCACGCTCCTTGCACGTAAAAGACCCCTTTTGTAGTTTTCGAAAAAGAGCAGGTTAATGCCGCTACAAAAGGCTAACTTTTCGGTCCCTACCGATCACTTCCTTTTTCAAGTTGCAGTCAAAAACCGTTGCCCTGTTGTATCCAATCCCACCCTTTTTCGATATTTATAATTTTGAACTTGTTCTCGTCCTGAATATGCATGAAATATTTGCCACTGGACGTTAAGCAACCAACAATCAACCATCAATCATTTCAAGAATTAACCTCTCATCATTATTAGACCCAAAACACAGGAAAGCCTAAAACCAAACATTGTAAAATGAAGAAGTCATATAAAAAACAAACGAAAACGGCATCAAAATTTAGCGGGAAGGTTTTCTATCATGTGCAATACAAGGAATGAAGACTTCTGCGTTACTTCAGGGGGATTTAGAATTTATAGTTTTCCTGAAAATTTCTCTAAAATAATACCTTATTCAATTCATGTCAGACAAGTTTGATAACTGGACTATTGAATACCCTAGGGAACCTCTGGTCCACCAGCACAGGTACCAGTACTTTCAATGTCGGATGATTATGGTTAATTTTGATAAGCTTACTGTATTCATCAAGCAGTAACCTCTCAACTGTAGCATTATATTAAAACGTTGGAAAGCCGAAATGCATTAAAATATAGTCGAAAAGTGCATCCAACCATATCATATCATATTACCTGTACATTCTAGGAATTTGATTTCGGATCAATTATAAATATACCTATCATGTCAAACCTGCAGTGATAATCGATTTTACTTCCGTTTTCCCAAATATGGTTTCCTTTTCATGTGATAACGATATTGAATATACAGCATATACTTATGTAGTTTGTAATGGTAATAGGTGAGTTCATGGCATCGAGGTATCAAATAAAATTTCTTCCAGTTAAATTATAATTATAATGAAGTGAGTGAGGCACCAAATAGGCAATCAAGTTTGCCAATCGGATGACTTCTAAGGAATTCTAGGAGTTGTCATTACGTTTTCTGTCGATGTGTTTAAATCAACAAATGTTTTTAGTATATGATTTATCAAAATAAATAGACCAACGCAGTTTCCTTGAAAAATGTATATTGTAAGAGTTTCATCTGGACTTTAGCGCATTGTTAGTTTTTACTCTTAATGACTTCAGATATAAATGTAATCTGACTTTGTTTGACGTCGAAGGAAAACGATATCACATAACAGACAGTTTACGTTTGGTCGTTGAGTATATTCTTCGCTGAATTTTTAAAATGTTATTACCATCAGTGTATCATAATTTATTTCACTGGGGTATATTATAAGAATTGGAAGTTGAAACAAAATCTAAAGCTTCACTTTGCATATTTGTTTATATTATTCAAATAAATGCAATGGCAGTTAAAGCTAATATTCTTTTACATTGGTGATACACAATAATATGTATCTTTTTTACATTACTTTTTAATTGCCATTCAAACGTATTATTAAATTGTATTGATCCAATGAACAACACATTAACAGCAAAAACTGAACGGTGATTTTATGTACATTTGGAAATTTCTGACAGATATTCCCGCGAAGTGAACATTTTGTTAATTTTGAGAAACTTTAATTTGAACAAATTATACTGAATTTCCATCTACTGTGAAGGAAATTTTCACCAACTTAGGCGTTCTCATTTGCAAATACCAACTGAATGAGATAATATAATATTCCTTTTGAGTCCGTCTGAAATTGGTACTAGATATTATCTTTTCAATGACAGTATCACAGTATTGCAGAAATTAGAAATTTTTTCACACATCTCTAAACGTTTTTCCTTTTTAGACATGCATGTATTTATAATATATATATATATATATATAT
Source organism: Geukensia granosissima (assembly GCA_032357055.1). Classification (NCBI taxonomy): domain Eukaryota; kingdom Metazoa; phylum Mollusca; class Bivalvia; order Mytilida; family Mytilidae; genus Geukensia; species Geukensia granosissima. The sequence continues at coordinate 1,869 of JAULBM010034762.1, forward strand.
ATATATATATATATATATAGATGTACATGTTAATATTGTTGCACATGTAATTGTGCCTGGGATTCCCTAGTGTTGCTTTATAATCTATTTCGATTCAATCTGTTTGATAATCAGCGTAATGCCATAATGTTAAAACTGTTTCATAACACCATCGCGCCAACGCAAGATCTCACTAAATATCAAAATGCCTTAAAAAGAACTAAATGTCCATTGTGTAATCACTTACTAAGACTTTACCTAAAAATTTCAGCTGAGTAGTATGTAGCGGTAATTGCTGATAAAGGAAAACGGAAAACTGAAGATTATGCAACAGAATTTATCCCTACATGTGTCGGCATGATCGGAAACGTTGAAGCACGACATCATGCAGTGAAAACTACGGGTTTGTGTCTGATTAATACGAACCATATTTTTATGGATATATATATATATTAGCAATAAGTCTTGTTCTTTATCAATGTGTACAATTTCATACAAATACAATTTGTACTTCATAATAATACACGGACTACCGACTGTGTAGACTGAAATAACCACAATGGTTTTAAAGGTTTTACTCTATAAATAAGAAGCTCCAAGAAGCCTTTTACCGCTCACCTCGATTAAAGTTGTCCAAAGTATTTCGAGACGAGAAGATTTTTTTAAAATTTCCCTTTGGATCCCATGTTTAGCGTAGTAGTACAATCTTAGTTCCAGACGAGACGAATGAATTTTATGAATATCCCATAGTGTGCTATGTTAGACTTTATTTGGCGGAAGCGACCATCTTGTTCTAATTCTATATATTCTTAAGTAATTGACTTCAACCTTTAGCGCAATTAAAGAGCCTAATTAAAGAACCTAATTTTTGTTAATCCGTGCAACTCTCGTTATATATATATATATATATATATATATATATATATAAGTCTAGACAAAATAGCAAACAAAAGAACTTTCTAGGCGTTGGATCGTTAGAGAAAAACGATACAGTGCAGAGTAAAAATAATATATACGTCTAGAGACTAGCACAACAACGCCGAAAAGAATAAGTGAGGATGACAAATCACTATTAATAAAAGGTAAAATAAGTGAAGATGACGAATCACTTAAAATGAACAAATATTTCGAACAACAAATATTCTTTAACAATGTACGATGTGTTTACTTCGAGGACGTAATAAGAAGTGACCCTGAATATATGTTTACCTGTGCGATGTAAGTTTTTAATCAGGTAAATAACATAGTAAACTAATTTATGAACATCTCGAAATTTATCGATAGATTAATTTTTTTGTTTGATTGGGGTTTAACGCCACTTTCAACAAAATTTCAGTCATATCGCGGCGGTCAGTTTTCCTGGAAGAGGAAGCCGGAGTACCCGGAGAGAACAACCGACCTTGGGCAGGTAACTGACAAACCTTACCACGTGCGATGCGAGTTTAAAGCAACCCGTTTTTTTGTTATCGATAGATTAAAAATACCTATATACAGTGAAAAGAAATATATACACCTGGCTCCCTGAACAAAAGAAATAAAACAAAGCTCTCAGACAGATTATCAAATGGGTACTAGTACGTCATGAAATAATGTTAGTACTTTTTATTTATTCCCTTTGGATACAATGTTTTCAGTTCCTTTATCCAATTTTTTTCTCGGTGGCATTTCTGCTTGTCGTTCCAGTTGGTAGTGTGACTTCGACAAATTGAAGATCACCACCGTAGACCACAATAACAACTGCAACGATATAACCCTTACCCGATCGATAGGAAGTAGAAAATGTTATAACAAATACACACGTTTTAGTTCCGTATAAAGGTATTAATAGGAGGAAAAGCAATCCTAGTTCCAATAAAATCCATATTTAAGATTATATAATAATGATGTCATGATATTCTTTTCGGATAAGTTAATAAAGCTAAATTATAAGGCAATGTGGATTTTGTTAAAATTTCCGAGCTTTATTTTCCACAATTCAGTGAAAAGTAGGATGTGATAATCCATGTTTTATATGATGATTATAAGTACATCCAAATTTTGATACCAAATCTTTATATCTATCAAAGAATTATGTAAATGTTTTAACCAATTTATTTTCCCGATATCCTTGAGAGATTGCGTTCATTAAAATCTGAAACCTCACCTCAAACGTGGGCATATCGAACAAGCTGATAAATGTATACAGCATTACACAGGAGCCAAAGGAACGTAAAGGAAAGTAAAATTAACAATTGGGAATGAGCAATCGTCCGTCTTGACATAAATTTTGGTGGAAATTTTACCTTTAGAAATATATCTTAATCGAGAAATGGTCATTTCAGACTATTGTTATTGCCTTAATTAACAGTTAATTCCTTTGGATAAATCTCGGAAGTGTATTTTTAGAAATCTGAATTATTAACGTGTTATTAACAGAAAGGGTATCGTAAAATATGAAAAAGTTTGTTTAATAAGTTAATGTGCAAGTGTAGTATAAAGAGTAGAGAAATCATAACTATCAACAGTAAGCCTGTAATTTATTTAAAACTTCCAGCGATTTTTTATACTCGTAAAATAGTTTATCCATTATGTTCGTAGCATGTATTACAGTAACTCATGATATTTTCTTTAATTTAGATAGAGTACTAGTCTAAAGGACACGATGTTTGCTAGTAGTACACTTACTAGACGATGAGATAAAACGGAACTTGAAAGGTTTGTTATGTAGTTTAGGTAACCAAAAAGGTAAGGACTTAAAAATTATCAGCAGGCACCTTAAGCTTTTCTATGGAAGCTATGTGTCTGTCTAGTATTTGACCCTCGTGCAATGCTTGGAAGGTAAAAGAATTTAATATTTCCTTCTTAAGTACCTCCATGTAGTATTTACGACACACCACGACCACATTGTTGGTGGCTCTGTGAGCCGATATAAAACAAACGGGTTCCGAGCATTTGAAGTTTAGCTTTAAGTCTAAAAATTGCAGAATTTTATTTGTATTTTTCAAATTGTTTTTGAGATGTCAAACCCGGATATTTACAATGGATTTGCATTTATTAAAAAAGCATCAAAAGATTTTTTATCGGCATTTTCTCTTTTACACCATTTTTTCAATAAGATTAAATGAATTAAAATAAGCAAATAACTCTACGACACTCGTTCCAGTCAATTTTTGAAGGGGGTGATATTTAGGCCCCTTTCGCAAAACGTTTTTAACCCCTTGGTCTTCAACAATGTTAATAATATGGCAATCGGGTTCATATCTTACTTTAGATAGGTCGGGCAGGGTTATCGGACAAAAGGGGACCACCCAAGGACCATCCATGTCATGCTTGGTTTAAACTGGCTCTGTGGTTTCGGAGAAGATAATTTACACGTGAAAAGCTAACGGACGGACGGCGACACACGAAGAGGAACGTGCCTATGGCCAGATGAGCTGAATATTAATTGCTTTGAAATGTTCCAGGCCAGTGGTTTCAATGGTAAAGAATTTTTTCGGGGAAAATGTATGGACGGTGGACGCAAATTGATTACAATTGGACTTTAATTGGTCCATTAGTGAACTAGATATGCAGCCACAGACTAACAATGACAATCTTTTCATTTTCAACTGTTAAACCAACCTGATTCAAATTAGAAAATTCAAAATATCATTGTTGTTAAAAATATATACATAGTGAGGAGCATAAGTTGTCTGCCAGACCAACTGGAGGCTGACGTGAGCCGATTTTGTCCACTGGACACGATAAACAGCTTAGTCGGGTAAATCCAAAATCTTCAGACTTTATAGGCAAAGTCTACAGAACAGAAAAAATCTTGCCAAGTTTAGCCAACAATGGCGACTTAGTTTCAAATGAGATTTTTTGTTTGTTTTTGAACATTTGCTTATAAATGTATGATAAGCATAGTCAGCTAGAATTATCAAAAAGTGCAAGCTGTATCATGTTGAAGAGCTCGTAATCGTGCTTGTTTTGCTAATTCGTAGAAATTTCAGTTGTGGTAATAATGGACAAAATATCTTAGATGAAGGAAAGGACAGGAAGGCATTTAAAGATCTCGACCTTTGGAAGGGAAGTTGTTTTTGTATATATATAGGGATCACTATCTGTCGTCTTGCGTCCGCGTCGTCGTCGTCGGCGTCACACTTTGTATTCTACTACTGCTCTTTAATTGCTTGACAGATTTTAACCAAATTTTCACAGATTGTTTATTAGGACATGTACTATTGTCCCTCATATATAATTTTTCACCAAAATCCATTTTTTTCTAATTTTAACTCTTATTTTGACTTCATTGTAAAATGCATGGGAAAAAGGGGGAAGGGCTATCAATTCTACATTGCTTTTCCTCCTAAAGCACTCAACAGAAATCTACCAAACTTTTACAGATTAATTATCAATAGTTGTTGTATTAAACCTTCTATTTTATATTTTTTGGAAATCAACAATTTTAATTTTTTCAGCAATTATAACTTATACTTGGAAAAAGGGTGTACCACTTTTACACTGCTACTCCTCCTAAGCCACCCAACAAAATCAACCAAACTCTTACAGATTACTTATCAATAGATGTAGTATTTCACCTGGTATTTCATTTTTACTGGAAATCTAGTTTTATTTTTTACAGCAATTTTACTTTTGGGGAAAAAGGGGGTATCAGTTCTTCAGTGCTACTCCTCTTTGACCACTTATCAGAATTCAACAAAAATTTTACAGATTACTCAACAATAGATGTAAAATTGCATATCCTATTTCATTTTTACTGGAAATTAAGAGTTTTAATTTTTTGCAATAAGACTGCATAAAGGATGGGTACCAATTTTACATTGCTACTCCTCTTAGATTGCTTATCAGAAATTAACCAAACTTTTACAGATTACTCATCAGAAGATTTAGTATTGTACCTTCTATTCCATTTTTACTGCAGATCAACAGTTTTAAATTTTATTGACATTATACAGGAAAAGGAAGGGGTTTAATCAGGTCTAAACTGCTACTCTTACAAAACCATCCACCAGCAATTAACCCAACTTTGACACAATCTTTATTAATAGGTATATTAGTGCATCTACTTATATTAAATTAATGTTTTAAATCGTATATAGCAAGTAGGCGACACACGTCTTCCGGAAAAGACTCAGTACTTAGTTAATGCTTAGTTGTGCCTTCTTTGAATAATTGGATAAAATTTCGAAAAACTTCCAGATATACATGAAAAAGCTCATATTTATGCTTATGTGGTTCAGATTAGAGCTCATTCTTGCTTGAAATTAGATGAGTGGTTCTTGAGAAGACGATCGTTGTTGAAGTCTCGACTAATCAGGGCCTTTGCGGTCTTGTATGGTGGCGGAAAAACCAAGATATTTGCCAAGCTTAATTAGTGGTTCTTATTAAGAGTTCGTATTGTCTAGGCTTACGTTTTTTGTTTGGTGAAATGACAATAGAAAGAAATCTGGTTGTCGTGTACACAGACAAATAAGCAGTATTCCTATCAGTGTAAATACTGGTGATGGTAAAATATAATGACTCTGTAACCCCCCCCCCCCCCCAATGGTGAATGGTACTACTTGACATGTATCCAGTTTTTAATGTACATGGTTGTCCTAAATTCTATCAAGGACGAACAGATGACGAAAAGGTGTTTGTGCTTGTTCTATCTTGTTTTTCTCGGTGTGGCCTTCTCCTTTGGATGTCTGACTGTCTGCTGATCTTGTCTATTGCATGGTACATCTAATATTAAAACTTTTGCAGCGCTGTCAACTTTTGTTAAAAGATTACAAACCTTGGACGAAAACTGATGACAAGAGCTCGAAGGGGCGCTTTTGGTTAGATAAGCTAAAACTTTATGAGAGGTTCCATGCACTGTTGAGTTCAGTCGTAGTATAACAATGACCGGGAAAGACCTCTCATTTTTCACTGAACAAATGGCGTTATATTTTTTTTTAATTTTTATTTATTCATTTAAAGACATATTACCAATAATACTGAAGAAGTAAGTTGGTAACTATGTGTTTACATGTTAGCTTTGATTATTTACAGCTAATTTTGGAAGCGTAGAAAAATGACCTATTTCAGATCAATATTCGATGATAAAGATAAGAAATCAACGGAAATGGTCACAATTCAATGGCTTTGGAATTAATTTTTTACGTTGAAAAACGACTTAAGGGTCATTTTTCAACGGGGTCAAAATTCTCCCTTACACCGGACGTTATGGTTGTGGTTGGTTATCATACAGATTTTTAAAGTAGTTTCGTCACACCACCGATCCAGATTCTAGGTAAGGTTTAGTCAGGAACACGTAACACAATGGGTGTCATTGTTTTTTGTGATGTTATGCTACGGTTTTCATTGTATAGTTGTTACATTTGAAATTCATCTTATTTTATGTTGGAGCATTTTACAGCTTCCAGTAGTGTGGATATCTATTTCAATTACTGACGTGCTATGTTTAAAGTTTACAAATTTTGTATGGTGGTCTCATAAAAAAATCTTACTTTTTAGATTTGTTGTAAATCGCCATATCCGATTTGTATCTGTTGTTACAAATTTGGTCATCAGCGCGCTTTGAAAACAAAAAGAAACTCATAACACAATTAACACAGGAAAGAAGAAATAAATTCGATAATACTTTATATATGCAAAAGTAATTGAACAAAATACATATGTCATAAGCTTTTTGAAAGATATAATTTTTTGAAATGTGCTTTATTACTGCAATAAAAAAGGTTATACAATAACATCAAACCCTTGTTCTTTTCTGAAGTTTACCTTATGAACTAATGTTAATGGAATATCCATAAGGCCTACATCCCCTCGAGCGTAAAAGGATCCCAAAATAACGTGTAACGTGTAAATCGTGTGCGTGTAACGTGTGAATCGTTTGCGTGTAACGTGCGGATCGTGTGCGTGTAATTTGCGTGTAACGTGTATCGTGTTTTCCAAATGGTGCATCGTAAAACGTGTTTCGTATAACTGTTTTATTGGTCGATTTTAATCGTGTAACATGTGATTTTCAATTGTAAATTTTAATTTCTCGTATTATGTCTTCACGAAACGAAATTGTTTTTAAATTATCATTGTTAAAATGTATATTATTACATAATAATAACCAGTCATATTAAAGAAAATCATTCAAATTATCGATAAATTTCTGTTGTTTGAACCAGACAGGATTTCACAAAATAAAATGCCATGTTCAATCCAGATAATTTGCAGAAGCGATATTACAATCACGTCTCAATATCTTTGTGATATAAATGTATGTGATAAAAAATTTATACTATGATACCTTCCATACTGATAATCCTGACCTAGTAACAGCAATAAAGTAATGCTCATTGCAGAGATCTATACATGCATCTTGCTCATTCTAATTTTTTAAGAAGATCTTCACATTTTAAAAAAAAATTGGGGGTAATTATTTGCAACTGACAACTTTGTACTATTTCTAATTAAAAACTATACTTCTGACCTTGGAATAATTTTGATACAATATAATTTATGTGACTAAAGAATTTATGCTATTACATTCAGAATTTATAATTCTGATCTTAAGAGAAAAATATCCAATGTATGATAAATATTATTTTCAGTTCACGACAACATACTTGTTGAAATTTTGGAATGCTTTGGTAAAAATCCATGCGACTAAAGATTTTATGTTATTTTACATTCAGAATTTATTGTTCTGACCTTCATAGATGAATATACAATGTATAATCCAGATTATTAATTGTTTCTGACAAGACATTTAGGAAAATTTCTGGTAAAAATCCATGCGACTAAACAATTTATGGTATTCTACATTCAGAATTTATAATTCTAACCTACTTACTTGAATACAATATTCTAAATCGAGATTTTCTTTTGTTCACGACAAGACATCAATTATTTCAATTTGCGAAATTTAAGTATTAATTATTTAATTAAAACATTATAATATATGTTTCAGGTTTTAATAAATCCAATAAAAACAGCACTTTTTCGTTTCATCGATTTTCATTTGTAATCTTTTTTGACCTAACAAAAAGAAAAAAATACAGAATGGTTTTGATACTAGTTTCAAGCATTAAATTATAGAGTAAGACAGACATCAAAACATAGCACCGAATTTTAAAACAATTTTGTTAAAAGCATGTAGGAGGTGATTCTCTATAGAAGAACCCACCAAGCTTAAACTAACTTTAAAGTTAGGGACTGCTCCATGTATTTATATATGTATATATTATTGTCAGTCAATTTTTCTTTGGCATGTCCATTTGAGATAAAAAATGTATAAAATGTACATGAAAACAAGAATTTGAAAGACGTATCATTATTGATTTATTTGATCTATTTGAGATACATGTATCAATGTATAATTTTCTCAAAAGTACAAGCCTTGGCTGAGGAACGACTAGAATGTTAACACATACACTTTATTTATACGATATTTTTAAACCATTGGTTCTACTCTACAGCTAGTGGAGCTAATGCCCCCTAGGAGTATTCAATGACCAAAATTGACAGACTCACCCTGTTATGGAGAACTCTTCATCATTTTTAAAATTAAATTAACTGGGGTAATATAGTGGCCGAAAATGTTTCATGATGTTTTCTTGTAGTTTTGCCTGTCAATTGTGATTAGTATTTGGTACTTCTTCTACCTTGGATTAATTTTATTTTAATTATTTTGTTTCATTTGCTGCTGATGAATATTAATCGTTGATATACTTATTATGCTTAGCCAAATATTTACACAACGGTGCATTGTCCAAAAGACAAGAAAAAATTAAAGAACTAAAAGATAAAACGAAAGCAAGTGAACAAAGGCTTGGTATCCACGAACTTCCATACAAAACAGGATTGTGATCAGATGCTCATGAATAAACTGCATTTTTAGACAAAAATATATGATATGTTATGTTTGTATTAAATTCCGTAATTAATTATGAAGCTGACGTTTGCTATGCGATTAAATGAACTAATTTTGTTTTTATTTAATAAAAACATGAACACGATGTTTGCCCTCGCCTCTATAGTATTGTTTCCAGTTTGTAACCAGGTATGGATATCTTTTCTTTCCATATATTCTATGCGCGTTAAAAACAAGCTTGTCGTTGTGAAAATCGTATGGGACACCTATAGTTAATGAACCGCC
>JAULBM010034773.1:0-10965 GCA_032357055.1 Geukensia granosissima
TAGAGTAGATATACAGGAGACAATTGTTGTGCCTCCTATATCATAAATTATTATTCCTGGGGAATCAAGTGACCCAATTTTTAGAGACCCCATTGGTTTCATTAAAGCTAATGAAAGGTTAATGGAGAAGAATGGTTTATTGGTGGCTAGATCAATTGTAAAATCAAGAATGCATAATATTCCACTGAGAATAATAAATGTTAATGATGAATCTTGTACATTATATAAGGGACAAATGTTGCAATCGCAGCAAGATAAATAATCATACGAAAGCCGAGAAGGACCATTCAAAATTCAAAATTCAGAATACAAAATTCAAAATTCAAAATTCAGAATTCATGAAATTACCTACTCCCGCGCTTCTTTAAATCAAAATTCAAAATTCAGAACTCAACAATTAACTTTTCCCGCGATTTTTTATTCAAAATTCAAAATTCAGAATACAAGAAATTGTTGATAAAAATGATCATGTAACCCACCTATCTGTGTGGTGGACTCGCATCTCCAACCCGAAATTGTTTTGCGTACTACACTTCGATTTTCTTTGGGTTTTTACCCAGGTGAAATCTCATCAGTGGTGACCTTAAATAATATTATAGTTCTAGTGTTACGTATTTATTTATTACGTTTTCTTATCATGTATATGAACTACTTTATTCTTATTATTATTCATATTATTTCCAGTTATAATATTTGCAGAATTGTATCAGATATTCCCACTGGGTGCTTTATATAAGTCATCAATCAGGGTTAATTATCATATCGCGAATGTTTTTACTAGTCTTGAATGTAAGACAAGGAGTTTTAAAATGTGTTAAATCTGGATTTCGTTTGATGATATACCAGAATTTTGTCAAAATTCTTTGTAATCTTTCTGCCTTTGGATGATATGTTGTTATTAACATATTGATGTTTGATGAATTAGGATTTCGAATCCGTTTGCGTAATTTTAATTGTCTATCATCAAAGGCTATTTTAAGTAAGATGCGCCATACTTTTTCTTTATTATAGCCTCTTTTGCGACAACTTGCGAGAGTTTTGTTTTTGACAGTCGGTATTCGATCAGTACTCCATGTTAGAGTTCCTTTCTTTCTTTGTAGAAAGCAAATTTCAGAAACAAGTGGAGGAAGGGTGCCCCTTCTTTATTTTTTTAATTCTTTATTGATAAAATACTATAAAAAAGGTTTTGCAACAATTGTAAAGGTAAATTCCTTAATTTTGCAAAAAATGAAATTTGATTGTTTAAAGAAGCTGCCTAAGAAAATCTGACAATCTCCATTTACAGACATTGTTGCAGTGTCTTTTTTTTAAGATCAGTTTATGGAATGACATGATACCCCAGCCCATATTCAAATAGCACAATACATCAAATTTATCCTCTCGATTTTTTTCTTTAGGCTTAGTTCCTTTTGTATAATTTAATGTCATCATAAATCTATGCTGGACAAGTATTGAATTTACTTCAAACACATTGTTGTATATAAATTTTTCTCTGGTATATTTTAACCTGTTAAATTCCATACGAGTAGTATTCCTTGTCACCAAGCATAAAAAAATTGAATATATATTGATTGTTTCGATCCTGAGGAACTTTTGTGAATTATAAAATAGGTCAATAAATTTCAGCAAGATTAGGCGGCATTGATTGGATTATAGAATTCTTTTTTTATCAAACACAAGCTTAATACGTCTTAAATATTTGCACATACCGCTAAGCGAGTAAATGGCTAATATTGCTTTTACATTAGTTGCTTTTTGGGGCATTTCAAACAATACATTTCAATTAAGATATGAAGAAAAAAAAAGACTGCATTAGATGCAGTGAAATCCAATGATCTGACATCTCACAAGGAGAAGTAAAAATGTCTTTGATTAAAGCCTTTTGAATACAGGGAGTATTCTTTACTACCTACATTTAATTTGATTGAATGTAAGAGAATGTATTATAACAAGATTGGTTATGAAATACAAACGATTTCCACGAATGGAACGAACCGACAATCAGAAAGATAAAAAAATGAAAATGTTTGCTAAGTGAGGACATGACTATTGGTCTTTTATTCTAACCAGTTCATCTGTTTACAGTTTCCCTCTATTTAGGTTTTTCATGATAATAAAAAAACGTGCTATATCAAGCAAGACTTTTTCAGCAATGATTGTCATGTTGTCTATCCAGCAAAGAGGTTATCAGGCAGACAGCATTCCTAAAGAGTCCCACCAGAAGACCTTTGTGTTCAAGTTGCAGGGTAATTTTAGACAAAAAAATCTTCAAGGACATTTTCCATTGGGTCCTATGTTAAACTTTCTTTTGTTAAAGCTAGTTTACACGGTCAAAGATTTTCGTCAAAAACTTTGTCTAAGTTTTCTTTTGACCATTGTAAACCTGCTTCAAAAACTATTTTTATTTACACTTTGACAAAACTTTGATAGGAATAGACCAATCAGAATGTAATTCTTCAAGGCACAGAAATGACAGGAAGTAAGAAATTAATATCTTCTATCAAGCCCAATGTAGAATAACCATGTGAAAGATCAAAAGTGCATAGTCCAAAGAGATAACGCAAATTTTAAACAAACTAAAAGATAAAACGAAAACAAAAGGAACAAAGGCTTGGAATTCGCGAACTATAAAGCTTTAATGTACAAATTGCTAAGTAAATTGACTTGGTTTATCCCATGAAAAAAATAAACGTAGTTTGATAATATCATAACAAAGATAAAGGAAAGGAAGCTGTAATGAAAATATGTGTTTTCTTGCCAACCCATCCTTCAAAATTATGGTGAGTAAAATACAGAAATATTTCTCAAAATCAGGATTCTTGTTGATTACCTGCAATTCATGCCAGTTTTGTATAAACAGTAATAAAATTGGCTAAATGGTTGCTGGCAAGACGTTTTTCAAAGTTTTAGTCATTCATTGGTTCTGGCCATGCACCATGTTTCCATTTCGATCCGTAAAAATAAGATTTGGTGGGACGTCTAGACGATATTCCTGCAATGTTCAGTTGCAATTTGCAACGTAATAACAGATGAAAAGGTCTCAAAATGGTTTAACGATAGGGAACAATGTTAAACTATTATGGATCGTGGTGGCTATCATTTAAAATGTTCTGAACTAGTTTAAGAGAACCTTACACTTATTATTCCTACAACAATATAATTAAACTGGCTCAGCGGTTTAAGACAAGATTATTTTCAAAATTTCAAACAATCAAATCAATTATTGGCTCTCATGACCATGTTTTAAATCCAGCTGACAATTTCTTATAATATGGTAAAAACCATCTACAAAGCACTTTCTTCAAGTTTACAAGCAACAGGCAAAGTTGTTGAAAAGGTGGTTATTAATAAGCGATTTTCCAAAAGGGTCCATTTGTCGTGGTGGCCATCATAAATATCAGATCGTCAAACAATTGGTAGACGATCATCAAACAAAATCATTCATACAAATTAATAGTCAATTGACTCGGCATTTTCCAAGAAGACAAAACTTTGTTTTAAATTCAAATGGCAATTTCTTTTCCACAATGGAAGAATATTATCTAGACAGCATTTATACAATTGGCTTTAGCTAAGACTGATAGTACAGGAACTGACAGGAACTTTTCTTGATGAACGTTTCAAAAATTATTGAGTATCTTTTGTGGCATTTTTCGTTAGGCATCATTTGAAAAAAACCTATTAAAATCAGACAAAAAAATTTTGATACTATACGAAATTTTACTTTTTTGCCGTTTTCATAAGAAATCATTTGAAAAAAACAGCAAATTCGGATAAAAAATTAAGACCTGGCCATTTTTCAACACTGTATATCTGAGTAACATTCAGAGATGGTTCATATATATATAGCGAAAGTGGTTTGTTAAGTTGACTTTGTCATGAAAAATACAAGGAAGACCAATCAAAATCAAACAATAAATTAAAGCTAAAAATCCCATTTGGTCCCTCCTTAAACATCGACGATCCTAGATTATCCAGAATCGATTCTAAAGTGTATATTATATTTGGTATCATTGTGTTCATCCCGAACAAAAGTTATTGAACGGAAACGGCATTATACGCACGACGCTATAACCGACGTCCTAAACTTTCCATAATTAGTCCACATTGGCAAATATCAATAGCAAGTGTATGCACAGCACATTAAACGGCTTTAAAAAAAGTTAATTTCTATACTAATATTACATATTTAAAAGACAATTTAGACAGTAAAGTTGGAGACGAATTTGTAAAAATTAACATAATTCAACCAAACAACAGAAATGTGACAAGATGACTTCTTTACGACAACTATAAAACGTTACGATAAACCCTTTCTTCAATATAAACACAAGATTGATTTGGTATAAGGCCAGTACATCAATCTTTATAATTAGAGACCCTCCACTAAGGTGAAAAAGATTTTAAATGATTTTCTGCAAGGGTCTAATGTTAAACTATGGCGGTTCGTGACGGCCATCTTGATTTTCCGATTTGGAAACGATTGGCATGTTTAGTATAGTACCTTCCATGTTCACAAAAAGTCAAACTTCAACTGGCTTAGAGGTTTCTGACCAGAGGATTTTGGCCAATTATTGGCTCTGACTACCGTAATTTATTTCCAATCGTTAAATGATTCACAATGGAAACATTTCTGCCTAGTTCGGTTTCAATCTGCCGAGAGATTTCAGTGAAGAATATTGAAATATAAAAAGTAAACCGATGACACAGACGACGACGAACGCAAAGTGATGGCAAAAGCTCACATGGTCTTTAAGGCCGGGTGGGCTAAAAAGTAGCACCACTTCACAATTAAAATTACAAGTATTAAGTAAAATATGATACAGATACATGTTGGTACAATATTTTTGTGACTGTTTTAGTTTTTTTGTAATATTGTGGTTTATCATTACCCAGTAAGGCCCCCTATCATTTCTGTACATGACAAACTCTCCCACTTCCATATAGTGATAGGTTTTCCCGTCATAAGTTGTGATGTGTGGATCATTGTACGACTGACATACTCTAGTCGTCAACACAGAATCCTTGTCCAGCACATTGACCTGCGTATAAATTTAAAGTGATTAGGAAAGAGCTGATGCTTGATGAATAAATTTCATACACATAAGAAGCAATTCTCATTTGATAATGTAGTTTTTTCATCAGTTTTCTTAAGGAGATTTAGAAAACAAAAAATTACTAATCTAAACTAATGACATTGTCGATTTGTTACAATTTACTTGTTTCCATTATGGGAAGTCTTGTGTTTTGCGCAACCGGAACATCATATTTTGGTGTCCCTATTTGGGTTCAGCAAACTAAAAGAGGTACAGCACATATAACACTTAATATTCAGCATGCAGGGGAAGCTTTTTTAAATGTATTAACAAAATTTATCAAGAAATAAAGTTCGCATTTACATCTACATGTAACTATCGATCAATTTAGCTGGGAAAAGGACAAAACTAGCAGTACTACATTGCTTTAATTAATACAGGTAGTTGGTTTTTTTAATATGAAATAACAATTGGTTTAATTTTGTCGATTTTATGATAGAGCCAAACTTTGCACATTTAACATATATCAAGTAAAAAACCAATAAAATGCCTGAGCAGCCACTTCCTATAGAAATTTCTTGGAAATATTTTAAGACACCTTAGACCGGCGCAAAATGCTTTTAGACTAACCTGCATTATTAAACATTTATCAAGTTTATTTTGACTAAATATAATACTCATACTGCATATTTAATTAGTTTGTGTGTTTAACGTTTGATCTTGATATGATTTTAATTTCTTTAGCCTTCAATTTATTTGCTACAAACGTGAATGTGTATTTACCTGAATATGTGGAACTTGCAGGTTTTGCCAAATCGTACCAATTTTTGTTGAAAGCCGAATATATGTTCTCCGGTCTTGTTGATTGTATAATCCATCACTGAAGCCATACACTTGTAAATATTGTCTCTCATTCCAATCTATACTACCAATCTTTATCCCACAAGAACTGAATACAATATCCCTGTTGGCAATATTGTTAGAACAAGATATAGAGTCGGAATCGAACTTTGGTTGGGATATAAGTATATTCTGGAAGCACTGCGCTGCCCTTATGTCAGTGTGTGATGTATAGCATCCCACTGGTACAGTTGAGGTAAAGGTAATGTTAATTGTTTCTCCTTCCATGACAGTATACTCGTATTTCTCTGGCTTAAATTATATAAAATAATACCCATAAAATGTACTTTGATATTTATAAGTCTATATCTTTCATCGAACGATACTATTCATTTGATTGGTGAGGCACGGCTTTCAGCTCTAACTTTATACAATGTAACTTGGGGGCTTTTAAATTGTTAAAAAAAATTTAGTGTACTGTTTCGACTCAAGATGTATGATACAAAGTTATACACGACAAAATTAGCTGGCAGCATTTAATTATCTTGAAAATGTCTATAAAAGGAAAAACTAAAATATTTGAAGATGATAAAAATAAACATTCTCAAGTATTGCAAGAAAGAGTTTATAAAATTCCCTGATTATTGTCTTTATATTTGGCCTATATTATTTTTTTTCTTTAAATGTTCGTCATGAACTGCATATTTCATTTCGTTGAAGAATATAATTAGAAATTCATAATTCTTAAATGATCTTCCTATTTTGGGTCTCTAGCATGTCTGAGAAAGGTAAATCAGAGTAATATTAACACGAGTGAATACTTGTTATAAACTTGTATAAGATGTGGATTTCTTTATTTAAATACTTTGACTTTTTTCATATACAATGAACAAACAAAATACCTAACAAATGCGCCCATAGGTGTTAATAATTCCATGATTTAACCATTTCAGACTAGAGGATTCTCGGGGCAATTTTTTGACTTCATATTGTTTTAAACTGCTTCAATTAAGCACCATTGCTGTTTGTTAGGCAAGAATGCTGGTCAACCATTGCTAGATTCAAGTACTACTCTATAACAGTAATATATCTTTATAAAACATAACATAAGTTTACTTACATATAGTCCAGCCTTGAACACTGGACTTTGATAGAAGGGGCCCGGAATGGAACCAATACTATTTCTAATTCGCAAGGAGCATTGTACCTAAAATATATTTAAACTATATCATGGAAATAATGTCTATTAAATTGGTAATGATGGTAAAGATCAATGTTAAAACCAGACGTATTGCAAAGAGCAGTAGTCTGTACAACTGGATTTGGCTTCGTACATAGATTTGTTGGAATTAGAGTACTTCTGCTATGCTTGGGTCTCGAACTTCCTATGTTTTTGTTTTAATGCTACTGATGAAACGCAACTCCTTGAAAAGCGCATATAGAATATCAAAAGTCACCATAAACATTCAACATTGATACAATTAGAACTACAATATAGGCCACACAGAAGTAACCAATAAAAAACTTTCGACTTACTATCAAACTGAGAGCGGAGCAAAAATAGTATTAGCAGCATCTGAAAGCCCAACTGATAGTGTGGGATCTTAAGTTCATAGGGCACATATAACTTTGCTATTTTCCGTGGTGTAAAGCGAAGATCTGTTACTACAATGAAACTTTCGTTCATGAAATAGCTATTTTTCTAATTTCAGGTTCGGAAAGTAAAGAGCACATCTGTGTTCAGTCAAGATAGTTCAATATCTAGAGTAAAATATAAAAAAAACACACAACATATATAAAGATCGAGATTGAACACGAATGTACTCAATATTTTAAGGACCAAAAATTGCCTGAAAAAAGGTAGATTTATTAAACAAATGACGTATGTTAAAATTTGACTAAAAGATACCTGATTTCCACAATTTATGAAGTCTTCTAAAAAGTAGTATTTTGATTATGATAAAGTATTCAAATCAGATTGTTTCTGTTATCGTATAAAACTTAAATTTTGGGGCCTATTTCAGACCTTAACGTAACCCTTCTATCAATATAATTATCTAAAAATGTTTATTCTTTCTTGACTATGTATATCCAAGAAAGTTTTTTATGTTTTGAAGAAAGATATTACCCACTTAGTAAGGATTAAGTTTGTTTATAATTGTAACTAACTTAATGTCGTAAATGTAGTTGTCTTTCTTTAAAGAAGTAGGAAGCGAAAAAAAACTAAAGTACCAGTACAAGGAAGGTCGACAGGCCATCGGCAATGATCAAGACGGAACCTGACACAAAGTGCACATATAAAACTAAAAATACAACTATGAACAATGCGGGCCTACAAAAGTCGGGGATAAATTCAGGTGGTCCGAACAATGAGCAGTTCCTGCCTGTTTTAAGACGCCGCTAAATTGTCAATTTCCAATCTGTTATAAGTGATTCCTGGGGGGATGGTTAAATGATATACAACCTACAACCTACAGACGGAGAAAGTCAATAGCCTGATTTAAGTTACTCTGCAACTTCATGGGAGAAGATCCGTCTTTATCTGTGAAATGATATTTTAAACTGGCAAAAAAAGAATGTGGTGTCAACCGTTAAATGTCTGGAGTGATGACTAACCCCGATGAGCAACATATCCATGTTTTAGCGGTTTATTGGTCAACGACTTAGCTCTGTCTAGAAAATTGAGATGTGAATTCATAGTTTTGTATGAAGCCTTCCTCAATTGCCTTATTCAATATGACCAAAGTATGAGGCAGGCCTGGGAGTGTCAGTTTTGTCTTAAATTATAAGCTCATTTGTGTAAATGAACAACGAATCGAGCAATGTTTAGGGAAATAACATCATCTTAATGACAGAAGCTGAAATCAAAGGTTTAGGTTAGCTTTCTTTTTTTGCAATAGCTCTTGTGAAGAAAATGTACCACGGCAAGGGGAGGAGCACAATTCATGCCCATTAAAATACATTTTCTGCTGGAAAACTTGTCAACCAAACTGGAAAAATATGTTATCAGTTAGGATATTAAACACTTCAAAATATCCTCCCTAATATTTTGTTTGATTTTGAATCCCTACTTCAGAGAGAAAATAGCACTTATGTCTGTATGTATTTCAATTGTATTTATATTTTTAAATAGTTTTCAGTTGTACTATTAAAATTTAAAGAATAGTTAGCCTGCTATATATATTTTTATATTTTGTTATTTGCTTGACCTAAAAACAACAGCTTAGAATATTGCCTTTGAGTTTTTCAACATCTTTTCAAACAAGTAATGCAAAGGTTTAATTTTAAGGATTTTTAAAACCAAAACCATTTTCTGTTTAAGATTATTTTTATCCTCTTTCATTCAGTACATAGCACATTTAGATAAGGTCTCTCTACAATGTTTTTCAAGAATAAGTTTTGAAAATGAATAATTAAATTTAAGTTTCTTTAAAGTTGCAGTTTGAACAACTAGAATATAAATAAAATTGATGTCAACAGTGAAAAATAGAGGGTAGGTGTCCGTACATCTGTAAATGAAGCCTAAGAGCGGCTGCTGAGAGATCACTTATCACCTACTGAAAATCATGTACTTAAATGTTTAATTATGTTGAGTAAATATGGTGAATTGTGCAATTTGAGTGGTAAAATATACATAAAAATGAAAATCCTACCAATTTGGAAAAAGAATCTGTCCGCAAGTGACTGATCGTCGTTATACACTACGATAAATAGCACAGTTGAAGGATCGAACACATTTAGACCTATCTCTCTTAATCCGTAGTCGTAGTTATGATTATAACTATTTGATTTTAAAAAGTTTTATCTGAAAAACATTCTTGGCTTTGTTTTAAATTTAAATTTTGGTTTTCACTTATGCGACGATGTCACTTTCAGCTGTGAAAAGTTTATTTCACAGATGAAATGTAGAGTTTTATTTTCCTTGAGTAAACTAGCTCAATGGTATAATCAATACTACATGTATAAGTATGTCTCACTAAACTGAGTCTCTCATACTGTCACAGGCTTTTAAAAGAACTGCTTAACGTTTCTAGGAAATGTAAACATATGGATGCGTTAAAAAGCTAGAAAATTAAATCAGTATCTATTATCAGGGGCGCACTTTATACATGTCCTCAGAACCGTAGGTTTTTAAAATTTGGTTTTCGAACTATTCAGCCATATCGTTTTCCATTTACCTGACATATTTTTCTTATTTTTTTATGAAACATGTTTCCGATTCGAATTAGGAAACCAACTTATTTTACTTGTCTGTAAGATTCATCTTTATAGCACTGTTGGTAAATCTTTGAATGTGCTGGAACCAGTTCATTATTATTGCGTTAAATTTATATTGTTTCGGTTCTACGCTAATCGGAGTAATTTACAGAAAATTTATACGTACATGTTGTAATAAGTTTATATCCCTTATCGTGATCGATCTCCTTCAATCAGCAGACGGGGAATGACCGCCAGTAATTAAGACGAATAAACACCGGAGTTATTTGTACTAACTACCACGTACGTAATAAAAAAACTGTTATAAACTGTTAATTCTATTAATGTGCAATATATTTCATACAATTTCCCCGCTGAATACCGGATTTATTACCACGAAATTACATTTGAACTGTGTTATTTTTCCAGTGACAATTTACCGGAACATTCCTCGTTTACATTTGTTGTTTTTATTTATTTACATGAACTTTAATTGAACATATTGTAAATGTGATTTAATTTTGTACTTTTACCATCTAACTTTGGGATTAAAGACTTGAATTTTAAGAACTTTGTCTTTGTTCGTTAAAAAAGCTCAAACTAGCTACACTGTGACAACCAGCCATTACTCCGTAATCAACAACAGGATCCTGTCCAATGATATCGGAAGCTACCGTACGTAACACCGTAGACCCTACAGTGATGACGCTACACCTGCTTAACGCAATTTATTCTGGAAGACCCTAGGAAGTTCACTCCATTAGTTTGAAATAGTTAAATAAAATTTCTCAACACTTGAAACTTCAATTGATAAGTGATTGATTGATTGTTTTTAACGTCCAGTGGCAAATATTTCATGCATATTCAGGACGAAAACAAGTTAAACAATAAA
>JAULBM010034784.1:0-10965 GCA_032357055.1 Geukensia granosissima
AAAGTGGCACGTCTTCCTGCGGACTGTTGCTTTCGTGAGCTAGCACGTTAAAAAATCCGGCTCAGCGTGTCGGTCTACTACAAAGCAGGGTTCATTCATCATCATTCATTATTACTATGCTCTCGTCCTGAATATGCATGAAATATTTGCCACTGGACGTTAAGCACCGTTCAATCAATCAATCAAATAGTGGGATTTCATCATTGTTAAAGATTGTGGAAACCTTTGTTGAGATCTTGTGGAATGTCTTTGATATTTACTCCATATAAGTATACCTTTTATTACCAAATCGTAGGACACTTTTTATCAACAAGCTTATCTTGGGGTAGATGTTGTGTGCAAGTCATTCATGGTTGCTGGTTTTTTTAGGAATCCCAACTTCAATGAATTATAATTTTTATATATTGTAAGAGTAAAGTGTGACTTGCTATTTTATCGGTAATATGCAGCAGGTCCCTTTAATCCTTGTGACGAATAAGGTTACCAGAAAAAATAAAAACATATCGGCTTTTTGTGAAAAAATAACATCACGTTGTCAACTTTTACGTCGCATGCATGTCTTCATGCGCATGGTGAATGAAATAATCTGACGTCATTCATAAAACCGAATAATCTTGAAAAAGGAATTCGAAGACACCAACTAAACTAAATGTCAATAGAACAGGGTACATGTTCTTCACGAAGCTTCCATAATTAAAATAAGGTTTCCACATTTCAAAAAGTATTAGTTTCATTAGTTTTTTGCGTCTCTTCTGGACAGCATTTTTTCTGATACACTATACATCATAAAATACAAAGATTCAATAAAATAATAAACATAATATCGTATTACAAAAGGCATTATAATAACAGGACACCTCCCTTGAAAAAAGATGCCGATTGCCTGCATTTTGCAAACCTGTAATTATCTCTGTTTCTCAAGATTATCTTAGAGCAGCTTTGGTGACTCTTTAAAAACCTTAAATTTTCTGTGGTCTCCTTTATTGATATTACATTGTAGTGTGATAATATGAGAAGATTATTCACTTAATTTATAAGTTCATAGACATTATTCCTGTTTCCTTTACACAGTGACCAAAACAATGTCGTCGTCCATCCTTCTTTTTAATTTTGTTCAGATTTCTTTATTCATGCAAGAATTATCATCAGGAATTTATTTGAAAATTAAAGTCCTTTATAGGCAGTCTGAACTTGACTTTTGTCCAAGTTTCTCCAAAATTAATAGGGTTCTTTCTTCATCTAACTAAGGAATAATCTCATTTATGATATTTTTCTAAAGAAAAGTCATACAGAAACCACAGTTTATTCATAATTGTGGATTTTATATGACCTTTTTGTCTTTGACCTTTGAACTTTTTACCTCAAAATCAGGCATAATTTACCTTCATTTTTCAATTTTGGTTGTTTCTTTAATCATTCATTCACGTATACAGCCACTGTGTTATTTTATAAGAATATTCTTATCTTGTTTTTGACGTATTGTGATTCTGAGCTGTCAATTTGAATACCAGAAATGTTTATCGTGTAATATACATACCCAAGTCACTAGCAAGTACAACATCGTCACTTTTCAAGGTCAGTCATCGAAGAACTTTGAAGGAAGGTCAAAAATTTCTTAAAAATATGTAGACAAACCTCTATTTTTTAAACTCCACATATGACTCATTCGTTCATAAAATTATTATATTAATTCACGGATAAAATATCCTTTTAGATGTCTACTTCCAAAATGAAACACCAACTGCATAAATAGGAACACAAAAAAAATCCCGGACTGACGCAATATAATTTATATATGTTTGTAGGCATTTTTTTTCAAAAACAATCTGCATACTGCATATGTGTCACATGCGATAATCGATTTAAAAATAATTCATATATTTCTTTTGACAACTGATTATTACAACGGAACTTAATTATTAAGTTAAAGTATGTTTTACTAATTTCTGCAAACAAAAATGTACACCTTGCACATCGTTGTTTTCAACAATGTTTAATTATTGATTGGAAAAAAAATATTCTTCAATACAAATAGAGCCAGACCTAAGTAAAAGGATCTTCCTGAGGTCCCTTATAGAGAGTTTTTTATTTCATCAGAAATCACATATGGCATCAATGAGAACATTGTTACTATTACATTAACTAGAGGACATGAGACTTTCCTGATGTTTAAGAGTCAATAAGGTACAAATGAACAAAAGATTCGTTGATAAAAATCAAAGTCATAACTTACGAAATGTGTCGGTCCGATCACGACTTGATTGACCATTACCATTTTCAGTTTTGGATACGATCGATTGTGAGTTACCAGCAGTTTTACCTCCGAATAACAGGAAGGGTGCAAAAAGTGGAGCAGGAAATGGTTACACTTCTGAG
This sequence comes from Geukensia granosissima, assembly GCA_032357055.1. Classification (NCBI taxonomy): domain Eukaryota; kingdom Metazoa; phylum Mollusca; class Bivalvia; order Mytilida; family Mytilidae; genus Geukensia; species Geukensia granosissima. Next base: position 2,377 of record JAULBM010034784.1, read on the forward strand.
TTCAGCCTAGATTTCGCTTGTTTGTTGTTTCTCTAAGTGTTATATTGAAAAGAAAGAAATTGAAAAATTTTCTCTAATGAATTTAGCAAAGTTTTATTGAAAAGTCAAATTCAACTGCATGCATGTAAAGAGCTTTTCTTGATTCACCCTCATCTCACAAAGTCCAAAATCTTTGAAGATCAGCCTAACTTTTTAGCTACAGTAATGGACCCAACACAATGTACATTATCATGACGTAATGGAAGACGTTACGCCAAACATGAAGATAACATCAATTGTCGTTGATTTTGAATAAATGCATTATCAGTTGCATTTGTAAAGTAGACTACATTTTTGATAGACTATTCAGAGAATTTTATAAATGACAATGTTGGAAAGATGTAGACTCAATCATTCTACCATACATTCCAGTATCCGAAAATATATGATCATACAACTCAAGTAAATACTTTTAACAAACTCCACACAGTACAAAAGAAAACTCCGTAATATTACTGATATTTGTTTTATTCTTCATTTTACTGATCATTATGTATTCTATTTCAATAAACGATTTCTGTCCTCCCCTTTGATATCATGGATCTATTCAAATCTTTTTTCAAAACTAGAACATTTATTTTTCTAAAACTATAGAATTCTATGTTTCTTGGATCCTGTTGATAAACATGATATAGCCCTGTGTCAAAACGTTAGTGAGTGACCAAAAAATCAGGCCTCTTCACCTTTAGCCTATTTTAACATAAATTAATCCACAAAAGCGATTTGAATAATACGAACTATGACATTAGATTACCTGTATTTTCTTCAGTCACACAAATGAATCTCAGGGTTATCCTTTCCAATAAAAATTCAAAACAAAAAATTATACTTCAATTTTTTCACATAAAACCAGACAAAATATTACGTATTTACATATACAATTAGGTAAGAATTTAAATACCTGTGTAATACACTCTATACATTGCTATAGAAAGCATTGTCATTGAACCACGATAATCACGCATATATCAGATATTATCACGTTTTCAAATTTTATGAAAACTGGTTTGTCTATTTTAAGACCAATTCATTGGGCGTTTTCAATTCCAGCTGACACATTATCAAAAACAAATAAATCTGGTTTTGGCTTATTTCTCACCTTGGACATTCCAATTTTGTACCAGTTGGGAGGTAGTTAGTTTTTTTTAATAAAAAAAAGACCAAAGACCAAATACTTCTTTTTGACAAACCCGTCCATTATAACAAAATTCACATTAATTGAACAGTATATGTAAACATGTTTATTATTAAATAAAACTTTATATGCCCTGTTTTTATATTCATGACTAGTATTAAATTTTCTGTGATAAAATTTTCCTTTTTTGAAATCAAATAAAATGCAAATGATACCACTCCCAGAATTAAAAGCAACTACTTTAAAAGCTCTTGACGAAATTGATAATCATGCATTTCTGCTGGTTTTTCAACGAAATATACTTTCTTCGTTTTTTTTTACAGCTATTACAGAAAGAATGATATTTTGTGTTAGATGGTTATCAGTGATTAACTTACCTATACCAGGAAGAACAATGACTCAAGCCTAAATATGCCGAATAAGGTGAAGGTCTTTTATATATTGATACAAAATATTTTATTTTTAAAGTTTGTGTGAAAGTGTGTGTAATATTTCTTTTTTTTTATTTGACAAAAACCAAGAGAAGGTCTTTTTTCATTTTGTGTAAATCCAAAAAGTTTTTGCTAGAAATGTATATAAAAAGGAAACACATTTCATTGTACATCATTTATTTTATATCCTTCTGTATTTTTGCAATCCGTTCTGATGAAAAAACAAACATTGCAATCGAAGAATTCATAATCTTGCTTCTGACTGAATGATATACTATTGATATATTTAGGAAAATATTAGTTTTGAATTGTACAGGCAATCCAGTCAAACTTTCATGAAACACATACATTTGATTCGTGATAGATCCTGACCTAAATTAAAGAATGTAAACATTTTACGTACCACAAGTCATATGAGTTGTACATATCATGATAAATAACCACTGTTGACTCTTAAATAATCTTCATTAAAAATGTTGTATGTTTAAAATAACTGTATACGTTCTTTTATATTTATCACTATCAGTGTGCTTTACTGAACTCTTTCTCTTATGATTTTGCTATTATTCATAAAAGTAATAACAAGTTCGAGTACTCTTTTTCCTACGGTACCAAGTCAGGCGCAAACTTACGCCGTGAATATTAGAAGCTACAATGATCTGTTCAGGTAAGTATATATCAACTACCTAGACGACTCGGCCACCCAGCCCGCCATACCTCCGAAATAAATATATATGTTGCTGGTAAAGTTGACGAATGTTTTAAGCAGCCCCTAATAATGAAATGTAACTAAAATATATAAGCTACGATGATTAAAGTAAAAAACTTTAAGGCTCATAAAAGCATATCGGACCAGTTGTGAAATAAAGAGGTGCTGAAAGATAAAATGTGTTCCTTCACATATCTTATGAATAGTATTCACTTGTAGCAAAGGTACGAGACAGGCGACGTTGATGTTTCTTCGGTGGTGAAAACAACATTGTTATAACCCTAAACGTAAGATTTTTTTTTCATTTGTTTGGTCTCCCGTCGTATTCCATATGAAGTACTGGAACCACGTATTAACGATAGGCTTTATTTGTTTGTGTTTGTATTTCTTATACTTGGAGGTGTTTTTATCATCGCCGATGGGTTAATATCCTTTTTGTTCAGAAATTGCCTTGATGGTAATTTTATAAGAAACTACTTTGTCTAAACAATTCACAATTATTTGAATTTTAAATGAAATGAACAGTCTCTAAATGTATGGATCTAAAAGAAAAACATAGGCGTGATGTTCACTTTTTGTATTACCTATGACCCTGTTTTTCTTTTTTAATATGTACTCCGCGCCAGTGACATCCCGTAGCATACAGTTGCATTAACCAAGCTTACGCGTGTTATCACTTTTGTTGCCGTGGTCCAACAGTTTAACCCTTGATCAAAACAAATTATTTATTAATTTTTTCCATCGTCCAATAACACCAAACATTGTAATCATATTTGATATGACATTCGAACTATTGAGGGGTTTGAATTTGAAATTGATTATTTGTACAAGTACTTTTTAAACCAGTCGAGAAAAGTATATATGTTTTTGCAAGTTTACAAAAGATGAATTGAATTTGACTTTCGACGTTTTGGGAAATTTACATAAAATTTGTCTGAATCCCGAAGTCAGTTTATTTAAATTGGGGATCCCTATAACATAGGACCGAAAATCATTCAAAATTTCAATGTTAATTGACCAAACCAAAAATAACACCTACTGCACCCCTTACATCCAAAGAAACCCTGGAGTATTTTTTATGTCATGAATTCTAGTGGTTTTTGTTGAATATCGGAGTAAAAGCTACACACAATATAGTTGTAATAAGGATACAACACACAATATTGTATTTAAATGGTACAAACATAATTCTGCTCTGCTCTGATTGGCTAAAATGATTTGAGTCTACCCCCAGTTTTTTGGTGGGGCCCATGTTGTTCATTTGTTTTTTATTTTTAGTGATTTTTTTTTTCGTTTTGGTCATGTCCTCGTTGTTCTCCGGAGTTTGTCAGTACTTTTACATTTTCCCTTTTCGTCGAAAATCCCCTTGGTATTTCTTGACACATATGATAACAAATCACGCTTTAAAACACAAGTCAAACATTAATAGTCTCACTTACTGATAAGAAATTTGAGACGAGGCAATGTTTTTACCGAACCGGAAATGTTATTTGCAGACAGTACATGCAGAATCAAATTAAAGGATTCAATTGCCTTAATCATATTTAGCCATTTTATAACCAGAATAAAGTGCATTGAAAAATTGCTTCACATACTTGCGATCGGCCAATACAGAAAAAAATGACGACATGTATAGCAATGGCACTCTATATAATCAAAAATAATCAAAGCACTAGATGAATACTTGTTGATAAAAAAAACCTGAGAGAGGCGCGCTTTTTAGCATGTTAAGGGTACCTTGAATACAGTTCTTAAATTAAGACGTCCCTATGTTTGATCCGATTTTTTGCAAAGAAAATCAACGCGAACCTTTACATTAAAGGGACTATATTTAAAAATCATGAAAAAGTCCAAATCAGCTTGGAAATATTTTCTTGAAAATATTTTTCATAAAATTTTATACTCTCCTATGGATTTAGCAAAGGAACCAATTTATTACGTTAAATTCTAAAATACACTTATCTCATATGTATATATAGTTTACAAAATTCCAATCTAAATTAATCTCAGGGGCTTTCCGTTACGTTATGGAAAATCTGATATACATCGTCATGGGTTGGTCGTTAACTCACTATAAATATAATTGCTTGCAAATCATAAATTGATTAAAGTCTTACTGCTGCACTTGATGCATTGTTGGTGGCTATATCTAATTTGAAGGTTCTTTTGTTTTTTGTTTAATGGTTAAAGTATTTTAGGTGTGAAATTGTTATCGTGGTTGTGTGAATCATAAAATTAAGGATTGAAAAGCACTGATATCGCGTTAACATTACCTCCATTAGTGCAAAGTCAGATCGAAATATTTTAGTTTGGCTAAAATGTGTCGTGAAAAATGAGGACTTCCACCAAATCAGAATAGAAAAATAGTACTTTCTTTAAAAAACAAGAGATATACAAAAGACAGAAAGCTCTTAAAAGTTGATAATGTTGAAAGAAAGACAAATATTCTTGATGTGCCAATGCAAAAATGCATTGCCCGGATGGAACCAGTGTTATTCAAAACGACCGATTGTATACAGCCACAGCTAATTTACGTGGAGACGTATTAAGTTTTGAAATACAGAGTAGCCCGTTCTGAATGCTCTCTATCCCTCTCTATTCAGTAAATGCCACCTAAATTGACAAAATTTATTTTATGACTTGTTGATGAGAAATCGCTCTCAACGGTTGACGATTCATGCCAATGTTCTGTTGGTTATAATAAGGAAATCAATGTCTCTTGTTGAAATATAACAATAGGAGTGTGGCATGATTGTCCATGAGACAGCCACCCAAAATGAGAGTAAAATTTAAATTCCTGCAGGTCCCATTTTGGCCTTCAATAATGAACCAGAGTCCATACCATAACGGAGGATGTAACAAGCCTCGAAATACAAATGTGAAACTATACATAAAAGACGACAATCGACCTTATCTTATGCAAAAATGGTATATATTTAATAACAATTAATGACAAATTAAACAATGACAACCACTGGACAAAAGGTTCCTGGCTTGGGACAGGCATATAAGTATGTGGCGGGGTAGAACCAGTTTAGCATTGTATCCATGTCGAATGGTAACAGAACTCCGCTGCAACTCGGCATAGCTTTAAAACCTCATCATGAGTTTTGGTCTTAACACTTTATTATAAAAATAGGAGATGTGGCATGATTGTCCATGAGACAGCCTCCCACCAAGTGACAATAGAATTATAACGTCTACAAGTTCCATTATGGCCTTCAACAATGAACCAGAGTCCATACCATTACGGAAGCTGTAAAAGGTTCCGAAATACAAATAGAGAAACTATACGTAAAACACGACAATAGAAATAATCTAAAGCAAAAATGGTGAACATATAACAATAAATGACTAACAAAACAACAAAAACCACTGGGCTACAGGTTCCTCGCTTGGGACAGGCACATTAGTATGTGACGGAGTTAAACCGGTTGGTGAGCGCTCAACCCTCCCCTAACCTGGGACATTGGTGTGACAAAACAACAATGAAAAACACACTATCTTATTGCCATTATAAGAAATATTTTATATTCATTTCCATGTCTTTTGTTGTTCTAACCATCTTGGCTTCAAAAAGATAGAAATGGTAGGAGATGCTTCATATGTTCCAAACAATATTATACCAAATGAGTTAGGGTTTGTCTGGATTATTTTTCAGAACACTTAGTCGACACATTTTATTTTATGTTTATTTAATTAAACATTTTATTATGACGTTATTGTCTACGTTATGCATATCAAAATAATTACTGTTGCAAGAGTCAATCGTCATATGTTGAATGATATAGGTGATAGCACATTCAAAGTTGGCATCTTTTTGCATTATAACCGGTCAACCCATGAGCGAGAGGGCCCTCCTTATCCGCCGCCTAGGGTTTTCGCTGGGTCGGCTCTGTGGGTCGTCGTTGTTGCGTAAATTTGACGTTTTCTTACTAAATATTGGTCGTTTTACAGTTTCAAAGCTCCCGACTTATGCAAAATACAAAAAAAATCAAAGATTTAAATCTAGTTCGAGTTGCTAAAATTTTCGTTTTGTGTCAAAAGACACATTTAAAAAAACTAAAACAATAAACTTTGAAGACCGGTTTTTTTTTCTTGAAAATTCAGGCAGTTAACTTTCCTTTCATAGAAAATTTGCTTGTACCGTCGACAGGTGCATTAAACTTCATTTTCATGTTTTGGTCTTTGGTCTAATATGCGTTGCATTGAAATTATTTTCATTTAGTGACATACAAGAATATTTTATCAGACAGTATAACAAGAGTTATAAGATATTATTGAAGGTTATTTCTATTTAGGTCAACATTTATAAAATTCAAAATTTAAATTAAAAAACCAAATTGATAAACTTCTGTGTCTACAAATTGGTATAATTTTGAATACGTAAGGGATTTAGTTGGTATTCTTAGAAAAAATATTTATTTTAGCAGATAAAAGTTTACTTTATGTATTTTTTGTGGTGAAATATCTACACAAGTATGCGCCCTTTTTGTTAAGAGTTGAACTGTGTTAAAAGGAATTCAAAGATACCAAAGGGGCAGACAGAAATCGTTTATTTGTTTATTTCCAAGCATAAGAATACATGATAAGTTCCTGTTGCGAAATTTTGATTAAGAAATGGTCAAATGGACAAGACTCTGTAACGGATCACCCGGAGATCGCATGGGTATTCTACACTGGACTTCATATGTAGAGAATAGTTTGCTTATGTTTGTGATATGGTCTTTATTACTTAGATAATTATCTTATCGAAATGGTTTTTCAGTACAGCAGCTTGTCGTAGGGTGTAGATGGGTATCCATTATTGAAGACATCATGGCAATCTGATGATGATTGTAAAATACAATATTACAAATGTTGAATCAACTGGAGAATTTTTATATGTATATGTACATTTCAAGGAGTTACCTCTCACCAGATGCATTAGAACCAACACATAGGAAGTTTAATATCAACACATAGCAAAAGAAGCATTAAATCCAAACAAATCGAAACGGGGAACACATCCGACGACAACTATTTTGTGCAATAATTTTTCAGGCGTTTCAGTATTTTCAGTGTTTTAAAAAATGCAGCAAATTTCTGTAAAACATTGTTTGATAAATTTCATGTCAGACCAGTATGACAACTGGGCTGGTGAAAAACCTTCGCGGACCTCTGGTCCACCAGCAGAGGTATCGACCCAGTGCATTCAAACTATAACGTTACCAATGTTGAATAAATATGAAATATAAAAATGGTATGCTTTTTACATTTAAAGGAGTATTCTCTCATCAGTAAAATTAGAGTCAAAACAAATTGTCCAAGATCCAAACATAGCAAAGTTTACCATGCGTTTTTCATGACTGTCTCAAAAACATCTTTTTTTTCTCTATTGTTTGCAATAATGTTGGCATCAATGATATTAACCAATGAGTTCAACAGGTTCCTTTAACATTCGGTTACAAACAAAAAAACAATGTTTATCTATTCATTTATTTATGTGGGTGTTCTACGCTGCAATTTGTAACTAAGTTTAATTATATTTCAAAATTGAGGACCATGGCAACTCATATTTAGTCTTGGTTTCAATAGAAAAGAACTTGAAAGATAGTTAAAGTTTAAAAGCATTATGTCAACAATCAAGTTTTGAGATGTAATGCGTGTTCTAAACATTTCATTCACCTGTTAAATGAGGTTTGATACAGTGATCTGTACAGGTAAGTTTAAATCAACAGCCTAGACCACTTGGCCACCCAGGCCCAAGAAAAACTTTCTATGGATATTGTCCGTTTGAAATATATTAAAGTTTTGAGGTTAATGACTGTAATTCGCAAAGAAAAGGAGAGATATTTAAAGTTATGTATCAAAAATGCCTCGTCATCAGCATTTGCAAAAGCATCGCGCTATGTCCAAATTACATTTGAAAAAATATCCATTTTTTATAGATTCATGAAACATGCCAGGACGTTTCAGATTATAATGAATGCAATCTCTGTATACCTGAAAAATTATAAGTTAAGAATTTCGTTACCACAAACTGATTAAACCATTTACTAAATTCTCTCATAAATATAAAGATTTGGAATAAAAAAAATTTGGATGTCCTTGTAATCATCTTATGAAACATGTGATATCACAGCCTACTTGTTACAGGAAACGTGTTAAGTAAAGCTCTTACGTTGTAAGTAAAGATTAGAGTCATCACTACGGAAGGTTTTCGGTCGCCATCATGATTTGGTTGACCGGTACGAAATATCCATTTCACAGATGACAATGGATATCTTCCGACT
>JAULBM010034795.1:0-10964 GCA_032357055.1 Geukensia granosissima
GACGCCCCTTTAGCAGGGGTTCTACCTGCAGGCGGAGAAACCGAACGGCCTATTTCTATACCCCGGCCGCCCTCGGGTTATTATGTTAAATCTGTTAACTGTCCATATGGCACAGGCAGCCTTCTGCACGCAAGTCTTGACAAAGTTCAATCATCGTTGACCACAGGGTGGCTGAACCCTGAAATTTTTTTACATGGACATTTCATCGGCATTGTATAGGACTTTTTAACTGAGCATTTATTCCGCCGCTGTTCACAGGGTGGTTTAGATGAAATTTTGTTCAGATCTTTTGTATTATATCTGCATATTACATTTTTTTTGCCGTGGCCAAATATGAATGCCATACCTAATAAAGATTATATATTATTAAAATTTTTATGTTTGATTTACGAAGGTTGCTATAATAAAATTAATTTTGTGAATGTAAAATAAACTGGTTTATAGCAGCGAATGGAGGTGTGGATCTGTTTTACAATTTGATTGGTTAATTCAGCTTCGTAATCCTAATTTTGTCAAAAACCCTCGTCAGCATTTCGCTGTTATCTTCTCTAAGGCAAACACGTTGAAACAATGTAAGTTAACTGGAAGATTATCCTTTGATATGTCATTTATTGGTTCATCTTGTCTCATCATCATTTCTAAAATAATTTTGTGTCTGAAAAAAACTTTAAAAATTTCAGATTTAAAACAAAACTCTCCTGGGTCTTGTTTAAAAGCATCTTGTAAGGGCAGGAATTAAAAAAAACAACCACTTCACGTCACTTAGGCTTTCAGAATTAAATTAATTTTCCCTTATTTTTTCTGCAGATGAATTCTATTGCTTAATGATAGTTTTATATTTAACAAATGTTCATATGTAAGCAACATGTACAACAACAGGAGCGGATCCAGGATCTAGTGGCAAGGCCTCCCACCTTTGAAACGCAAAAATGATTAAAAATGATAAGTTTGGGGTAAATTTTGGTCATAATCTCTATTAAAAAAGAGAAAATTGATGAATCAAGAGGTTCACAAAAAGTTGGCCCCCCTTTTCCAAAAGTCTGGATCCGCCTCTGAACAATAGTTCATTTGAAAAAGCCCATCTCCTATGTCTGACCACGAGTAAAATGTAACACCTCCTATGTTTAATGAGGCTACTCTTGTTGTGCCTGTAAAAACAACTGACTTGCCTGATTCATTAAGTATTTCATTGACTTCACGTAAACTGTCCCACTTTAACCTGGGACAATAAAATTGTGTCTATGTAATAAAGCTTTTTTAAGCTTTTTTGTATTTCCTCCATTTCATCTGACTTCTAGTGAATTTAAACCTTTTAATTCCGCTTTTATTTTCGGAACGACAGCTGCAAATCAAATTTTTACATTTATTCAATGCTGAAGACTTTATTTCCAAATGATTGTGAGAATGGTCATTTTTGTAGTTCGAAGGGAAGAAAACATTCTGTGACACAGTTAGAGTACCAAAAAGGAATGTTAAACATCATTTTGTAGAGAATTTATTGTAATTTTTAGTTATAGTTATGATTTGCCGATCTCTGTGTCTGTTGAAGCGAAAAACACCAAAAACCACGCGCCAGTGCGTTATTTTAACAATATTAAGTTAAGTACAGTTTATGGTAACCGTTATTGAATCGTGTAAACATTTGCCGTTAACCGTTGGGTAGTTCTTACTTTTGTTTTTTTTAATCAAGGCTGGAAGGTGGACACTCTCATATAATTTTTCTCGAAAATCGCACTCCGCAAAAGCTTGACATTGAGTATAGATTTACATCATGATACACATGTTATACTTGCAAAAGCGTTGCTAAAAAACGTTCCGTAACGGAGCTATTGTGAATACGACGTAAATATTGCGGATTTGTTGCGTAAAATCTCTGTAAGTCCAGATGCATTAGGAAGGTTATTATATCTAGAGGCTATCAGGAGTATTAATGGAAATCCTACTTTTGCAATCTCTGATCAAAATTTATAAAGAAATAAGACAATTCGTCGTAATCGTACGATGGTTCAAATGTTTCATTCGATGTTTAATAACAGGACACCCTAACTGTCTGAATAGTCTACTGCCATCTTATAATGACAGTCAACCATTAGGTATCCATTACAAGACGGAGAAGATCTTATTATTGTCTTTAATGCTGCGTTCACACGGACATAAACTTCGAATTCAATACGCATTCAAACTAGTAACGCGTTCACATGTCAATGAAATCCTAATGCGAATCAATTCGATTTGAAATAATGCGCATTATCCAATTCGCATTTAGGATATGTTTTCAATAATGCGAATTGGATAATGCGCATTTGATGCGCATTCTAGTTCCGTGTGAACAGACATTTTTGATGAAAGCGAATTAAAACAAGTCTGCGAATAATTAAATATTTAAAGAAATATATTTAAAAAAAGATATAGATCTTTATAATAAACAGAAAAAGTCGGAATATTACGTCATACAATCATGACGTTATATTTGCATGACGTCACTCATTTAGAACATCCACGCTGATGACAATGATTTTATAAATAAAATTAAAAGAAAAACAAATACCACGATCACGTTTTCATCTGAATGCGAATTCAACGTTATGTATGTGTGAATGCAAAATTGATTTAAATGCGAATTGATATTCGCGTTGAATGTGGATTAAATAACGTAAGAACGCAAATGACGTTTTGAATGCGCATTAACTTGATTTGAATTCAATAATTCGAATTGAATTCGCATTACGTGTGAACGCACCATAATTAAAAATTCCTTCTTTTCCTTCCACAATTTCAGGTGGGAATAAAATTAATACAACAATAAAAAGAATGACAGTCTCACAGATTTAAAAACGAAATCAGGAAAATACTCAAAAAATTTTGGTAACTTTCTGATCGGCTAAACAAATCTACTCGAAATAAAAGTGGCACAATTTTAAAACATGAAATTGCCGTCAATACTTCGACCAGCTTCTTAATTCTGATTATTCGAAACGACATGACGGAAATGATGATTATTTTCATACTGGTCTTTTTCTTTACTTTTCATGGCTAATGCCACTATAAAAAAGGCTTACTTGTTCGTCTCTACCCATCCCTCCCATTGAAAGGGGCAGTCAAAAGCCGCTGTCCTGTTGTGTCACAACTCGCCCCACTTTCGCTTATTTGAAAATTTTTGAACTTGTTCTCATCCCGAATATGCATGAAATATTTGCCACTTGACGTTAAGCAACCAAAAAAAAACCCCGATTAAACAATATTTTTCAACACAAAGTTGGCATTTCAGATTACAAACCAGTATCAATAAAGCAGATAAAATAACGACAAAATAATCAATAAACTTACTATGGGTAAACCATTGACAGTATTATAATTAATAACAGAAGACTTGTATCAGATTAATACAAGTTATACAAAATAAGTACCTAGTGAAATTAAGGTTTCATAGTCTCAACCAAGTCCAGTGTAGAATACCCATGCGAGGGATCAAAAGTGCTTAGTCGAAAAGACCAAGACAAACTTGAAACAAACTAAAAGATAAGGAACAAAACCTTGGAATCCACGATCTTCTTTACAAAATAGGAATGGGATCAGGTGCTCTAGAAGGTTAAGCATCCCCCGTCTTGCGCGAAACACCCGTTGTGGAATCCTTTAACTCTAATCCGGGTTACCGAAAACAATAATATCACCTCATAGCTACCGTGATAAAGCTACTTTATTCTATTCTCCAATGTATTGTTGGAACGCTTCAAATCAATGTCCCACTCAAGCCAAGTTTGCTACCTTAAAAACATTCAATTTTGGACTAAGGCATAACCAAAAATGACCAATCATTCAGGACAATGAGAAATATGTTGCCCTAAACAATAATTATCATAACAATTATATGTTAATTATATATCATATCAACTTCTGTTGACCTGGCGAGTAGCAGCTGAGAAAAGATTTCTATAGCTTTCTCTACTGACTAATGATTTTCGTCTGTCCGTTTTGTGTTTCCCTTTCATTTTATAAATATATGTCCAAAGGCTAATTTTGTGATTTCGATCACACACAAAACGGTAAACGCATAGCAAATAAAACGCCTGTAAAAAATAAACGATTTTGAATTATTAAGGTGATTTTGGATATTTGATTTGTACGTCTGAGCGTTTCAAAACAAATATAGCAATTTTAAATATCCTTTACTTCCTATTTTCTGTAGTGCATCTAAATGATAATTTTATTGCTTTTATTTATGCAATCGTCAATTATGACAGATAATTAGCTTGTAATTTATGTTCTAGATGACAGATACCTTTTTTACACGACGAAAAGAACGAAATCAATATTTTTAGATTTTTCATACTCAAGAAAGCTACTGAGCCAAGGGTAAAGATTAGAGTCATCACTCCGGAAGTTTTTCGGTCGCCATCATGATTTGGTTGACCGGTACGAAATATCCATTTCACAGATGACAATGGAAGCCTTTCCACTGTCGTGAATACAAATCCGTTCCTATACCGGTTGTGACTAACATCGATTCCGACTATACACCGGCTTTGACTGCTGAGTAACACGACGTGTGCCGCCAGTGGAGCAGGAGTTGTTTACCCTTACGGAGCACCCGAACTCACCTTGGTTTTGTAGGTTTCGTGTTACTCCAGGTGTAGTTTTCAGTGTAGTGTTGTGTGTTCTATGTTTGTCTTTCGTTTCATTTTGTTTGGCTTTGGTCTTGTCTGTCTTCCGACTTAACGATTTCTGTCTGCCCCTTTGGTATCTTCGAATTCCTTTTGTGTCTGTTTATTTTTGGTAGCATTCGTATTTTAAGTGTTTTAAACCTCGGATTATAGACATCTTTCTTTTGTTTCCCATGAAAAAAGAATTTTTCATGTTCAAGACCGTCTGCCTAACCCATATGTATTTTAAAAAACACAAAAATCTAGAGTTAATTTATGTCAGAACTGCTCTTTTATACGTATGTTGTTTAAATCTTTGCATATGGAAAATTGTAATACATCGTTGATATGAAGCATTTCATGCATATGCGATCTTATTTTTAAAGCTATAATAAAGTACTTATTCACGTTTAACACAACGAATTTTACAATGTAATATAACAAAAAGTACAATATTTCAAATTGCTTACATTAACAACCTTTTCATATATACATTATTGAATCATCGGTCCTTATTAAACGTACAAATTGTTTTAAAACTATGCAGAGGGATAAAAGTATCAATAGGTCTTCCCTGTGTGCAGAATTACCATAACAGAATGTCTCCACCAAAACATTTCATATAAAAAAACTTCAGTAACCTTATACTGTGTTTATTTATGGTTATCAATATACAGAAAGTATATAAAGTGACTTATTGGTGCGGGTATCTGAAGGAATTGCTTCATCTCAGAGAAACAAACTTGTTTCTTGCGACCTTTTCGCAAAGTACTCACCAATTTCTTAACAAAGGTTCACACCCTTATATCCATAAGCCTGTGACGAATGGTTTGATAAAGACGCCTAGTGCCAGATGTACCCACAATTGTTTTTTAGGATTCAAATCATTTTGTACGACAGATATACCAAAAAAATTAACAGACATTACTCGTTTTTTTGCATATTGTACTGTTAATGCTATTGGATTCCGTTAAATGTTAATACAAACAAGACAACATATGGGACAAATCCAGAACGTTACCTCTTACCAGTACCACGCTGAGTTTTTGCCCATGCGGTCGTCTGTTGCAGTTAGCAATTGACACAGAAAATCTTATCTAAGGTTGACCGAAGTTTTTGGCATTAATGGCAACAAATATTCCATTGCTAATAAACATCTATAACATGTTCTAAGTTTCAATCAAAATATAGCGCGAAAACCATTTGTTATGGATCGCTGCAGGGTTTCTAATTTTGACTTTGACCTTTAGATATGGGGTTAAACGAAACGTAATTGATCTTGCTAGCTTAATTTCCTTTTTGTTCCAAGCTTGTTACTATTATTTCAAAGTTGGCATCTGTTTGTTGATATCTATTCTGGTCTCATTAACATTTATTAAATATGGATACCTAACCTTTATACTGTTTTCTTATAAATATACTCATACTGAACGAATTTATTATAAATTTCGACGAATCTCTAAAAACTCTTATTCTAAACTCTTTATGGAGATCTACATTTTAAAAATTGGCATTTTTTACCGTAAGTGCCCCGTTGCATGAGACAAGGAAACAAATAATATCAAAGGGCCCAAGGCCCTGAAATCGTTCACATGGTACGTTAACTAAGGTTGGCTGAAGTGGCCATCTTATTTGCTGGTGGGTTATCGGTTACAATTTTGAAAGGGACCCAATTAGCGTCCTTTTTCCACAAACGTTTTGTTCCATTTGAGCAATTAGTTCCAGACAGGAAGATAGTTCTATGTTAAATTAAGTTCGGCCGAGGAAGCCATCTTAGTTGGTAGGTGGGTTCGTTGGATACAATTCTTAAAGTGACCCACCTTGTGACCATTCCAATAAAGTCTGGTTCGAACTTAGTTCAGCTGTAGCGGCCATTTTCGTTGCAGTTAGGGTTATCGGGTATTATTCTGAAAGGGACCACCTAAGGACACCCCACCATAATTTGGTTTCAATCGAGCAAGGAGTTTCGGACGAGAATATTTTTTGATAAATTTACTATAGGGTCCTATGTTAAAACTAAGTTTTGCTGTTGCGGGCAGCTTGGTTGGCGGCTTTGGTTATCGGGTATAATTTTTAAAGGGAACAAGTCCACGAAATTGAGCAAAGAGTTCCAGACGAGATTTATTGATCAATTTCCCATATGGTTTATGTTAAACTTAAGTTGACTAAAAGGAGCCATGTTGGATGGGGGTTTGGTCTACGGATATAATTCCAAAAGGGACCCACCTAGTCTTTCAAAGAAACAATATAATTTACAAAAATATTCAAAAGCCAAATTTCACTGTGTTCAGCGATTTCTGGATTTATTTCATCAGACAAACTAGGGGCCAAAAAAGGATGATCACTTAATAATTTATGAAATTCTATTGACATTCATGGACCAAATGAAATATACAGTTAATGACGTAATTTAAGCCGATAAGCTAAAAAAAATTACAATAGTGACCATTCTACCAAATTTTGGTTTAAGCAATTACTTCTAGATCTATACCAGAAGGTTTTTAATGAATTTTCCATAGGGTCCTATGTTAAATTATTGTCGGTGGTAGAGACCGACTTAATTGGTTGTCCTTGGGGGTCATCGAATACATTCCTGAAAGGGACCTGCCTAAGGAAAATTCCACTACAGTTTGGTTCCAATTGTGCAAGTACATTTAGTTCCACATATTACGGACGAAAATGTTTTAAATCAATTCCCATTTTGTCTTATGTTAATCCAAGTTTGATTGATCGATTGATTGATTGTTGCTTAACGTCTAGCGGTGAATATTTCAAGCATATTCAGGACGGAAACAAGAAAGGTTGCGGACATACATTTTTGAATACAGAAAGTCAACACCTGTATCCAGCGTGTAAAATACATGAATTGTACTGTTTAACGTTGAATATGTGGAAAATATCTTTCTTTCAATTTGCATTGAATGAAAAAATAAAATCACAAGACATTTACTCCACAAAAACCTGACTTACCTTAAAGTTCTTTGTTGCCTATAAATGTACTGATAGCTTATATTGCAACAGGAGCTAAGAAAATCTAAGAAACTCCAGAGGCTTTAAATTAAACTTGATACTAGATAGTCCTCTTCCTTTGGGAATCGTTTAACAATAAAGGCGGAGACAAGACTTAAAACGAACTGGTTAACCACCACTCTCAAATATTTACCCCATAACCGTTCTTTTTCACAAGATAAGTTAACCCTACTAGAGCCAATCTGACTGCACCTTAATTTATGGGGTCCGTGGTGTTATGTTTCGGTTTTTGTTGTGTTTTATGATTTGTCATTTGCTTGCCCGTAATACTCATTCTTTTTCCACCCTTTGGTTTTCTTTTAACGTTTGAAAATAAGCAAAAAAGTATTGTTTTAATTAAGTAGTGAATATTTTTTTCCTAAATAACATTAAAAGAACGTGTATTTAACAGTGTGTAGCATGATTTATTATACCTTGGCCCAGATACAAGTCCATCACGATACTGATATATGGTCTTTTATCATTCTCCTTTCAATGTCATTCCTGAACCAGACTGTTGACCGTGAATTTAAGTATATTGTATAACGTGACGTAATGCAATTGAAACAAGACAATAATTGTCATCTTATGACTTTGTACTGAACAGAATATTGATAGGTTGAAACAAGAGGCCCTAAAACTGTCATCTGACAAGCAGATATTACTCATTAGTTGGATGAAATAATTTTCAGTTCCGGCGTGCTTATCTCACTTTTCAGTAGATGTGGTTTTTACGGGCTGGCCCCTTCAGTCCGACACCTCAATAGTCCAACATCCTATTAGTCCGACACCCCACTGGTCCGACGCCCCGTTAGTTCGACACCCCGTTAGTCCGACATCCCATTAGTCTGACACCCCGTTAGTCCGACAACACATTTGTAATATAAATCTGAGCCACAACGAGATATTCTGATGCCACTACCACATGTGCATGGTCCCATTCAAAAAATTAAAATTGAAAATTAAAATTGAAAATTAAAAGTGATTAAAAGAGAAACAAATCTGCATGTATTTTCTTTCAATCTCCCCCAAAGGATCATTTTTGTGATATATTATACACATAGACACTTATCTAAAATTTCATTTGAATTCTCTAACTTTTTTTTGGTAAAGCTGCGGAATATGGAACAGCACTGATAAGGATAACTCGTAACATTTGAACACTATCTAGAGGTTTTACAGGGCTTTTATAAACGATTGGCATACTCAAAAAATATTATAAGTTTAAAATTTGTGAATAAAAGAGAATGTTATGTGTTGATATTGACAATGACCTCAGAACCGAAAGAAAAAAGGAATAAGGCCAAAACCTTATATTTTGTGACACAATGATAAAATGTTGTAAAAATGGCGTTTAATAACCGTCTTTTGATAATTTATGTTATTGTCGACTTCATCAGTTTGACAAATCATCAGGGCACATTTGAATATTTTAGCAATCTTGAGTGAAATAATCGAAATTTTGGAGGTGTTTTTCTTCAAGATAGATATGAGCGGAAAAATTTTCGAAGATATTTTATTTTAACATTTGTACCTGATAGATCATGTTTGTGGAAAGTTTAGTACGATCTATATCAAATACGACAAAATTATGTCATATATTGCATTAAATCAATTAATTTCGTTGTGTTTTCACACTTTAGCAATTAACAAGTAACATGCAATCGGTATACAACCAAATAAGCTTAAATACTGTTGGATTTTCTCTTTAATACAAACAATATAGGATAACAAATATTAAATAAAAATGGGATAAATGTAAGAAACTGCACTCCAACCATGAGAAAAAATGAATTAAAAATCTAGGGCACTCCACAATACATTTGTACCTTCAACAAGGACGGGTAATTTCCAGTTTTTAATCAAATTCATGGCTTAACGATGCTTGTCGTTTACAATCAATGTAAGCACAAACTAAATCAAGGTTAGCGAATATCATCATAATATGATTCTTTTAGGAAGAAAATAGGGGTCTACATCTCAGACACGAGGGATTTGTTTGCACAGTTTTTAGATTTATAAACAAACCAACATAAATTTAAACGACATAAAATATATATAATGGTTAGCTAAGTAAGAAGTTTTGCTGGAAAATTTTAAAGAAAAACCCAAAATAAATCAGACAGATTGTAACTGGACTATGTGGGATGCGCGTTTTAACTGCTCTTTATCTTTAAAAAACGCTATCATGTGTCGGTTGACACTGTGTTATAATTACCTGATATAATTTTAGCTATCTTTTTTTATTTTCTCATGCTATGGTAACTTCTTAAGTACCAAAACACACGTATAAACCTATTTGTTTTACAAAAAAAAAACAAGAAAGAAAAGGAAAATAGACAAATTCTTTTTCGTAATATACAAAAAATGGCTTGCATATAAGATATTAAGCAGTTTAACAAGAAATTATGCAGCGCAAATTCCAGAAAAGATGTGTATTTGTCTTACTGGCATATATTCCATAATTTTCCTCTTCAAGGTCAAATATTTGTCTTTAAAGGGACTCCACATTCGGTCCGCCAGCATCTCAAGTGAACAGCATAATTCCTTTAACGATTTTCTGGTATCTAACAATTATATTCTAGACTTTTACCACCTTCTGGCACTTCCACGCTTAACTAAACTAAATAGTTCGCAAAATGAATTTTGAACAATCTTGACCTACAAAGACCCAAGCTATGAAAACGATATTTTTTTTTTATTTTTTCAGTAAGATGTGCCTCATTTGTTTTACAAAATGATGTTGATTACCCTTTTTGTAAAAGTTGGGGATTCTTGGTCGGTACCAATGTCCAATAAAAGTAAAAGACAGTCTGTTATAAAATCAGCATGCAAAAGTTGGAAATGATTTTTATAAGTTTTTAACCTGCAACATGATATTGTGTTTAAACAATAATCTACCAATATTATATACTCATGGAAAAAAGAAACTGTGCATCCTATAAAATTTGATAAAATTTTATTCTACAATTATCATTGAAATATATCCTTGATTGTTGCATTTAAATGGGGTTTACCCAATAAGTTTTGCACGATTTTTTCAAGTGTCATCGGGGTATTCCATATTTCCACCTTTTCTGACTTCAATTCACGTCCTTATGCATTTGGCGATTCATTTTCCTTCAGAATGTTTGTTTGCACCTTACACACACAGAAAATCATCTTTATTCCAATACATTATCCATTTTCCTGATGCCACGGCTCTCTCAAGATGAACGCAATCGTGCAATTGGAATGCTGCAATCTGGAAGAAGCCAAGCAGACATTGCCCGACACTTTGGCTGTCACAGAAACACAATACTGTCATTATGGAGA